>VUQS01049956.1:0-17322 GCA_015108495.1 Heterochromis multidens | reverse complement strand
TAAGTCAGCGTCAACAAAAAAAAAAAAAAAAAGGGACCACACATATGAAAAACTGGGGGCATTTCACTGGGTTCTTCCTGCCTCTCTTTGACTCATATGAATGAGTGCAAATGAGACCACAGGGAGAAATGAATGCACCTTTTTCATATCTTTGAAATCAGTTCAATCAGATAGATACTAACAGCTGATGGAGGCAGTGTGTCATATCAGGCTATCAAGTTCAAGGTGTAAAAAAAGAGCCCCACCCACCTTCAACATCTTTTTTACACAGGGAGCCAGTGAAGTCACCACAGCTGCTGCCTCTCTGCCACAGAGGCCGAGTGAAAGGTCGTCCCTCCAGCTGAAGGTTGTAAATTCAAGACGTAAAAACGGGAAAGACGCTCCGCTAAACAGGTGCAGAACCAGAATGAATGGTCACCCGTTTTTTTATTTACACCCCCAACTCAGAGGGAGCAAGGACAAAGAGGGGTGAAACAGGCGTGTTCAGACTCAAGAACTTGCCTTAATTAAAGCAACGATAGCCCTTCATGAAACCTTGGCTTGTCCAGACTCATTTTTGAAGCAGTACAGTTTTAAAAAACAAAACATTAAAAAAAAAAAAAAAACGACACCCCTATCTGACACATACAGGAAGCATGAGGTGTTCAGTGAAACCTTAGCTGAAGGATTTAAATCAAAAGGAAAAACCCTGCTCAACTTCCTCTTAGTGAAAGATATGACACCGGAGCTGCATCTAATGAAAGTGAAATAGTGATCATGCTTGTATATTCCAGTGTGGACTGGAGCACATGAATAATGTATGAATGCTTATTTTGTTGTTGGGGGATTTTCTATCATTAATCTGCCTGCTGATCCACATTTATTTCCACGTTACTCGACAGCTCAACATCGTTACTCAAAATCAGCTGGCACAGTCTGAGATATTAGGTTGGGCTGTCCTTTGAAAATAACTTTGCACTGATAGAGATTTATGTGGATAAACTATCGACTCTCCTCAAGGTGCCATCCTAAACTACATCTATCTTGTGTGAATATTAAGCACAAAGCTCTGCTGTGAGAAGCCTGGATTCACTTTGATTACAGTGGATTCTAATTTCACAGCATTTTCTCTTTCACTGCAGTTCATACGTGCATGCTCAGTGTCCTAAAAACCCTCCAAACATTAGACTTTTGTCTCTCATGTATGATCCCATCTGTTTGCTGCAGCGGGAAATCTACGCCGTAGCTGCTAAGGGTTGGGGTGGGGGCAAAAAAACCAAACAAACAAAAAATCAATACAGCATAGTATCGCGATATTTTGCAATATTGTATTGATACAGTTCAATTCAATTTTCAATTCAACTTTATTTATATAGTGCCAAATCACAACAACAGTCACCTCAAGGCACTTTATATTGTAAGGTGAAGACCCTACAATAATACAGAGAGAAGAGAAAACCCCAACAATCAGACGATCCCCTATGAGTAAGCACTTGGCAACAGTGGGAAGGAAAAACTCCCTTTTAACAGGAAGAAACCTCCGGCAGAACCAGGCTCAGGAAGGGGCGGCCATCCGCTGCGACCGGTTGGGGGTGAGAGGAGGAAGACAAACAGACATACAGGGACACCAAATATCAGAAGTGCATTTCCGCCTACTTTTTTGCCACAGTTTTTGAATTTATCAGTGAGAGAAGAACAATCGTCATCTCAGTATAAGGACTCACAAATGTCAGCTAATTCCCAAAGGGAGATTGCTGAAACTATCAGAATGGACGCGAGGGAACGTACAAAGAAGTGGAAAAACTTGAGGGACAATATTTTTGCCTCTGAAAAAAAAATGACCACAACAAAGAGCAGGGACCCAGGAGGAAAAAAAATTCCAGCATTTTATTTGTTTTTAATGGCTGGCACTGCATGTAAAATACCGGGACACAACCACAGGATAATTAACACATAATGCACCAGCACAAGCATAAATGCTGCCAACGATGTCGGCAACTTACGTAGAGTATGTCGTAGGCTCTACAAAGATTCTGGGCAGAAGTCTAAATCAGGCCTTATACTTTTACAATTTTGGGGCCCCTGTGGCTCAGGAGGTAAAGCAGGTTTTTGGTTTGATCCATCAGAGTGTGTGTCTGATAGAAAGCTCTTAAAGACGTAGAATAAAGCGCTGCATGAATGTGTGTGAGAAAGGGTGAATGTGGCTTGTAGTAAAAAGTTCTTTTGAGTGCTCAGAGTAGAAAAGTGCTGTATATTGTAAGTACCAGACCATTTATAGAAACCTAAAAAACCAGGAAAGCTGTGGTGCTTTGCTTAAAAAGAACAAACAAACTTCGAGATTAATCCTTTCTTACTTGACAAGACTGGGAGCAGTTGTGTTATTGCAAAGCTGATCAAGCAGGGCAGCAGTTTTCAAACTTTTGAGCCAAAGGCACACCACGGAGCAAGCTCAAATTTCAAGGTAAAAAGAATACTGATGCCTCTGGATCAGATCAAGTCCTTTTGAAGTAGGCTAAAGTTCTCTCAGAAGCAGTGTAACCATTTATACTGGTGCTTGAGGGCGTCCCGGACTCGCTGCAGTCTTCTCCTAAATGATAGATGTCGCCACTCAGGGAGAACTCTGCATTAGCACTGGTGCAGGAGAAGAAGTTGGAAGAGGAAGCAACACAATTGCAGCAGTCTCATCTTTCCCTCAATATTCAAATGACAGTAAAGACCGACACGATTGTACAGTCATGTCTTCAACCCAGCTTTGTGATGGATTTTTAAAAAAATTTAAAATATTGATAGGTGCATGATCAGCTGAAGCAACACTAAAACATGGCGTGCGCCAGTGGTTGTGACGTCACTGTTGGCGCGAAAACACTGAGTGTAAACTATGTGTTACCCAGCTTCCCCCCACAGATGACACATCCGGTTGAGGTTGCTTGCACAATACTGTCTACTCACTTTTTTCCGCTTTTCTTTAGGTGGCCATTGTTCATGTGCTAAGTTGCAACTGCCCAAATACTAAAAAATGCATTCTCATCCTGGAGTGTCACATAATGCTGCAGTAACATGGTGCCCGTGTCTCATCATGACGAAGAAGCTGTCTTATGGTAATACTGGCTGCTGAGAGAGAATTACCATTTTTTAGAGAATTACAAAGTTTGTGTGTAAGGTGGGTGAATAGAGAATCCAGGAGATGTTTCACTTCCCTTTTTATCCACAGGCCAGTGTGTTCTTTCATATAATTATTTTCTAAAACTTTTCCTATACTGCAATAATAAAGTATAGTTGTCAAAAAGCCCACAACACACCTGGACTTGCCTGCTCTGGGTACCACTGGTGTAGGGGTTAAAAAGCTGTGCATACTCCATACTTTAGGCACAAATCAGAAATATCAAGGTTTTTAAATTTTCTTTCAAAGTTGCAATCACAACTACAAAATGCACATGCACACTTTATGTGCAGCTTCCCTTCCCTATCTTCACCACCTGATCCAAGTTGTCCATTGAAAGCCTTCATCAGTCATCCCACATCGAGTGGTTTGCTCGGCATCTCCTGCTTTCATCTAGTACTCAGTTCTTCTCAATGCCTGCCAAATATTCTTCCAAAAATACTTCAAGTTTGCATGATAACGATTTGGAATATGTTTTGCTCTTATTTGCCAAATGATAAATACCCAATTGAAGATGCCACATCCCCAGACCAGCAGAATAGCAGCAAAAGCTGCTTTAACAACCGAGGTACCAGCATACTAAAAAGCACACCATGGTCGTCTATACAAAATGTTGATTCTATTGATTTCTGTGAGCTTCATATGATGGCTCAACAAGGAGTCTTTCATGCTTTAGGAAACATTTTATTGCCTGATTTTATGGTGAATGTTAACTGAACATACATTTGCACAGCAGCAAAGTGGATTACGCAGCAAACATCTGAGAATCTTTAAAGCTAAACTACAGATTTGGGGTCACTTAGAGGACTCTGGGTCATAATCTAACTTGACAAACCACTGGCTTTCTCTACATTGTACTTTGTTTTACTGACTTCCTCTGCTAACGAGTACATTTGCATGAAATTGTTCTATGACACAGTAGAAATAGTTGGAAGAGAAGTATGATTCCTATGGACGGCCGTCACGCTCGACCATGCTGATACTGTTCTCGGCGACATTTGTGGAATTTCTTCCTGTTTATTCTTCTTTCATCTCCACATCCAGTCATTAAGAAAATCCTACACAAATCCAATAAAGGAACAAGCAGCCCTCACATTAGCATGCTGATGCAACAGCGCTTATTTCCTGCTTTAAGAATGACACTATTATCATCCTCAGATAATCAGCAATAAAATTAAATTTGGGTCTTTCCACTGGTTTTTGGCCCCTAATTTCCACTAATAGCCTAATGTAGGAGAAACATGAACTTACAGAGTTTAAACTTTAGGAAACATTTCCATGAAAACTTGCCTTTGAAGTTCATCTCTTTCTCACTGTCAGCTCTGACATTTTCCATGATGTCAGTTCATTTGATTGACCCAACCGTGACCCATGTGATGCTGTAGATAATGAAGCTATGGCTAGGCAAAGCAGCCATTTTAATGTGTCATTTTTTCAACAGTTTGTAACCGCTGGCCCTGCCCCCTCCCCTAAATCATTAATTAGCTATATCTCAATAAACAAGAAAAAGCATGATTTTATTTATTTATTTATTTTTTTTAAAACAGGAACATCCCCCTAATCAGCCCTTTGAGCCCTTCTGTTTCTGTTTCTGTCTGAACTCTATATTGGCAGAAATTTCCCCTCCCTCTTTCATTGTCTCCAATCCTGTGTGTTAACCGGTAGGTTCAAACCCTTGCCCAGTATTGGAGCCTCCATTTGTCCTTTCTGCAGTCTCCTCCTCCATCCTGGCCTCTGACTGCTGCTGTGCTTAACAGGAGTTGGTGCCAAATGCTTAAAAAGAAGCAGCTCAGCAGTTAGTCAGAGTGAATTTGATTCGGTGTGAGCAGCCTGCTGTCATCCCTCTTGGTGCTGTGAACGTTGTCAGTGTTCACTAGTTAGACTGTACCTCATTTGTCTTGTTGTGATGCTGCTTTGATTCTGTGTGCAGTTAACCATGCACACCATTAATTTTGAGGCAATCAATGCACTAATTTGTCTACTGGTTTCTGTCAGTGTACCTGGAGACTGGGGCCAGGGATTAGTTTTCCACATGTACTCCTTTCACACACACTAATTGTTTGTTTAGGAACATTTAGGTTTAGGGGTGCTGCTCACAAATGTTTTTGGTTAGGTAAGGCATCTGAAGCGGAGTAGGTCTGTTTTTAATTGTTTTGATATAGCAGTTAGTGAACATAACTGAGTTCATAGCCTCCTTTGGTTATTTCTGGTTTATTCCTTTGCTTTGAGCATCATTTATTGGCCTTTAGTCCTCCTGTTTGCTTGTAACAATGGCGGCATTTGAGAGAAGTCTGCTACTCATAATGTGGTCTGAAAATAACCAGGAATTTCAGGCAACATGAGCATGATTTTTTTTGGGTAGGTTGGTTTGGAGGCCTGACCACATGCAGATTACTTTACTCATGAATATATCAATGTATGTTTCCCATACGTTTGTTTGCAGTGGTCTGTCTCAAATAGATTTTCATGTTCTTAAACTCTCTAATATAGATGCTCTGCACCATGACTTCCTCTCCCACCCCTCCCAGCTTTCTTATCTTTCAGTTACGTCACGCCATCTATACTTGAGAGGTGCGGTCATGTTATCTCCACTTAAAAACACTTCTGCGTCACTTTGTGAATGCTGACCTTTGGTTGATTGTAAAAACAAGGAAAATCTTGTTGCATTCAGGTTCACCATGTAAACTCAGAAATCGATACTTCAATGGCACTTTTGTTCTCATTGTTTGTTGTACGGTCACTGCAGCATTTTTTTAAATGATCACAAAGTGAAACCATAAATTCTGGTCCTCAAAAGGCTGTAAGAGTCAAAAAACTGGTAAGCAGGATTGTTATCAGCATACCTCAGCACATTTTTAGAAATAAACGTCTCTGTGATCATTTTCCATGTTGGGTTATTCCATTTTCATTTGTCCAGTGTCAATATATGATTAAATAAAAATTATTTTGACAGATGGAATCACAGCTAGAAGATGAACCTGGTTTCAAAATGTGGGTAACAATTAGACCTTTCATAAGCTACGACTTGCTCTGATCAGCCACCTATCCTGCATGGTGATATGACCCTTGAAAACTGAGCCAAAATGCACAGTGTGAAGTTTTCTCAAGTGAATTATCAGAAAAAAGGTAAAGCATCCAGAGTACCAGTGCTTGTTTCTATCACTGTGTGACACAGACATTAAGTTGGTGCAGTTTTGCTATTAAAACTATGATATATCTCATGATATGAATGCTCAAAGTTGGTCATAGAAAAAAAATGTGCCAAATACGCACTTCGAGGGTCTGTAACTTGAAAAATGTTCATGGTATGTAGGTAAAACATTGCAAGGCTTCAATAAATTATGCTATGATAAAGTTACTGCACATAAAATTATTAAAACAGCTGATTTTGAGAAGGTCAGGTGGGAACTTTGTAAATCAGATTTGATTGATTTTATATTGAATAACCCTGTTGTTTACAACAGTATTTTTTAAGAAAACTGATGATAAAATCATAACAATTTATTCAAATCATCACACTGTCATCAACAAATTGATCCAAACATTTATACAGTTATATCAAGTATCCCCTGGCGGTCACTCTAAGACCCTCATTCTGCTGCAAGCCTGCCGCTTTAAGCAATAAGCAATAACTAACCTAGCTTCACATGATGCTGGAGGCGCTGCATTAATCAACAACTCAAGGGACATGTGAAACAGGAAGCTCTGTGTCCTCTGTTCAACAATAAGGACACAGAGCTGTGATTAATTGCTGCCTCTTGACAACCAAACTGCAGGTTTAACGGACACTTTACTTCAGTTTCTTTTATCCGGCTTGCAGAAGTTGAAGCATGTCCTCCCATTCACTTCTTCGGCCACGTTTGAACTCCCTCAAACAAGCAAGGCTAAATATTTACACGTCAGCCCTTGCTTGTTTAATGTTAAAGGCACACTCACACTGCAGAGTAAATGAATGAAAAAGCTGTAGACAAAACACCTCCAGCAGCTGATGAGTACCAGGCCACTTTACAGTACCCACAGGCTCCCCACAGGTTCAACCTCCTTTTCAGGATATGGGAGACAGCGACCCAGGGGGGGTTTGCTCAGCGGAGAGGCTGACGCTGCTGTCTCTGTGAAAAGAGGCAATCTGTGCATTTAGAGTTGGCTTAGGGCCAAAGAGATTAAACCGAGGTGGGCTGGAAAGCCATGTGAGGGCATTACAGACAAAGACGACGAGCCATCTGATGAGCTGCAGGCACACCATTCATCAGAACAAAAGAATGAGGTGTACGAAGGCATGCAGGACTGAGGTTTCTGCATTTTCTTTCTTAATTGGCTCTTTCCTAAACCCCTCCCCCAAACTATCCAATCATAGCTTAGCAATATATACAGTCACTGGACGCAGCAAGCCGGTCAAGCATTTTATTAGCAGCCATACTCAGCATTTAGAGGTTCAAGGATGCTGTCTTTTTGTACAGTTTTGAAAACCCAAAAGAAAAAGTGTAAGAAAGTGATTAAAACTTTTTTTTCCCCTCTGCTCTGTTACCATAATCTGCCCAGCTAAGTAGCTTACTGGCCACAAAGCAAGTCCTCAGGAACAGAGCTGGTATACGCTGAGTTTGGAAAAGTGGCTAAACTGGTTTACAACAAGGTCCAAATTTCTCATGTAATGCACACTGACCCCCCAAAAAAGGCTGCAAAACTGTGAAATCTTGTTACGAGGGTTGCAAACTCTATTAAATGACTCCTTTTCTGATTGGAAGTTGATCCATTTGGTCCACTAACATTTAGAAAGTCTAGAAGATTCATATTAGTTTAACCTATTTCAGTGTTTCCAATAGAATCAGACAGTGTTTGTGGCAGTAGCAACAGAGCAATAAAACAAAGCTACTTCCCCTGAACTCCACCAACCTGAACAGGAAATGACAGCAGCCCTTGTTCTGCTCTGCAGCCTCAGTGAACTTGGCATAGCGGCAAATGAACCAGTTCTCACCTCCTGCAGGTTCTGGCTGGAGTGGCCTGCCAGCTTGCAGAAGATTTCCAAAGCAGAACAAGGACTTCTCTGGATAGGAGAGGAGACACTCTCTGCAGTGACATACAGGACCTTCCATAACAGTCACCAGGTCAGCCTAGCAGTAGTGAAACATGATGCCAAAATATACCTGGGCAGCCCATCCAGGTAAAGTCTATGTGTGGGAAACACTGCATTCATGTTAGCCAAGACCCAACAGAAAAAATATTGAACATGCTCTACATATCCAAACTGCAGGAGCATGTGACACATCCAGGTACCCCAGGGTGGGTTTTGTTTTCTGGCCATCACAAAATGAATTAGGCAGGAAATGTAAGCCAGTATCCAGCTGGCTTCACTACATTCATTGTTAGCCACAGTTCATACTGCATTCTGCAATAGCAAGAGCATAAAAGATGGTCCTGGAGATTAAGCAAACTTCTTGAATTGGCTTGTTTTTTATTTAATTTGATGAAACTTTAAGTTGCTTTAATGCAAATGAGTACACCACAGGTGTAATTTACAGTAGGGGCAGTAGGGATATGTCCCCACCACTAATTTGATACATGTACACGCATTTATGTATATAATACAAGTTCTAACTCTCAAACACAATTTTGCTAATATGTTCAAGTGCAGGAGACAGACACCCTCTCTGCTTTAAGGATTAAGCTTCAAACTTTCCTTTTTGATAACCTCCTGAAACCTGAGCACTTGTTTGGGATGCATTTTTAATTTCTCCTAGCTAAGTCACCACTGACCACAAAGTAAAGAATACTTTACTGAGCACAATGAAGTATGAGGTGCAGAAAAGCCAAAATGTAACGTCCACAGCCTGTGGGTACTGTAAAGGATGGAGGGTCTCTAAAACTTATTGCTAGGGCTGGATCAGGTGACCCTGAACAATCCCATAGTTATGCTGTTATAGTCTCAGCTTGCTGGGGGACTCCCCATGATGCGATGAGCACTTCTCCTCCTTGCATCTCCTGTTTTCTCTTCTGTCTATGTTTGTTTTTTTTCACTGAGCCTGGTTCTGCTGGAGGTCTCTTCCTGTCAAAAGGGAATTCTTCCTTCCCACTGTCACCGAGTTCTTGATCAGTGGATCGTTTTCTCTCTAATATTGCAGGGTCTTTATCTTATAATATAAAGCCCCTTGAGTATGACTAGCTTTGCCACTTCTTTTGCTTCTTTTTTTTCCCCACTGAAGAAATTATTGGCAAAAGGTCATTTTCATTGATCATTGGTATTGTTCAAGTTTATCCCTTTTGTTTGTAGGCACTGTTGCAAAGAGGATTGTGTTTTTGTTGAAATGTGTTCAAAAAACATCAAGATTTTCCGCATTTCATAAGCGCAGACTGCAACAGAGGGACAGCAGTGTTTCTTTTCTACATGGGCCAAACTGATAAGGATGATAAGTTTTTAGTGAGCTGTAATGAATGTAGCTGTTAAGGTCCCATTTAGTACAATAGACCTTTTGTGTTGGTTCTAATGTTTAGCTGAAAATATTAGAAATAACAGCAGGGAGATGGATTTCCCTGCCGTTGGCTAAAAATGACGAGTGGTTTTTGTCAATCTTTGACTCACAGTTTTTTTTATAGAAATATGAAGATTTTGGTGTTAAATCTGCAGCTGAAAAAAGCAAGACACAGCTAAATAGCAAAGCGGTGCAGGACTTCTACACTTCTGTGAAAATCTGACTGCATTGGAAGCTTTTAAGCTGCTTCCTCTGTGACCGTTTTTTTTTTTTAATACCAATTACTTGGCAGCTTAGAGAGTTGCCAAAATGAGTGAGAATTTGAGAGTTTTGGTGATATTTAGGATGCATGCTGCAGGAAAAAAAAAAGGGAGGCAAGACTGAGAGGACAAAGGCAGCTGAGCAGTGAAGGGACTCTACTTGCTTGTTTTTAATCCTTAATCAGTTTACATTTGGAGATCCTGCTAATTCTCCATAAATGAAGCATCTGTTTTACTCGCCTGTAAGTCGAAAAAGTGCCCAGATAAGTCAGAGAGGAGCAAGAGTTTAACCTTGAGGGGAAATGATCAATGGTAAGCTACTAAACGCGATCAGCTGTTGGGGTTTTACCAAATCTGTCACAAATGCTTTGGACACAGCTTATCAAAGTAAACCAACACATCAAAGAGCCTTTTTCTTTATGTGCTGCTGTTAAAACAGCCATAAAAAAAAAGCTTCCTTTACACCTCAGGGCTTCATGTAATGTTACAGTGCAACTGTGCAATCTCACACATGAGAACAGCAATCTAATCTGTAGTGAATCAGCAGCAACTGAAAAAAGTCCCAGCCTGCTTCTCTCCGATAGTGAAGAACAGCCATCAGCAGGAAGAGGAAACAATGTCCAATGTCACCACGGGAGGATAAGGCACGCTCAATTCTCCAAATCCGAGTGTGAAACAAAAGATTCCATTTGTACATTTACAACAATTAATGGGGAGTTTTTAACTGTCTTCTTGATCCGAGATGTGCACAATTTCTCGTGAATCTTAGACAAGCAAAGACAATCTGCTGTGTGAATGAAAGGCTCACGAGACGTGGCAGAGCACAGACGCTTCTGGGACAAGGCATTTTCCAGTCTGGTGCTGCATTTGTCTCATTTGGCAGAACCTGATGATTAGATTCACAAGTCCATAAATGTAATCAGACAAAAAAAATCTGGCACACAAAAAACACTAAATGCACTGAAAACTGTGAGAGTTGGATGGCTGATGGCAGCAACTTACTGCTTTCAGTGCAATTGCAACACAGCCAAATTCTACTGATTAATTAATCTATGGGGACCTAATGTGTTTGTCTTTACCAAGAAAACTGAAAGCATGTTTGGATTACGTACATTTAAAGCTGTTTACTTGTCAGTGCATATTAAATAAATTATAGACACCATATAAAGATATTAAACACATGCAGTTGTGGTCAGAAGTTTACATACACTCATCGTGGGCATGAATGTCATGGTAATTTTGGGCTCTTAATGATTTCTTTGAACCGTTTGTACAGCATACATTTTTAATGACTTTAAAAAACAAGAATTGGGTGCACAAGTTTGAATTTATTTCGGATTTTCTCTAATCTACACAGAATCAAAAGTATATGTACAGGCTCAAATATATACATACACCCCCACTAATATTAAATGTCTCTTAGCAAGTTGCACCTCGACCAGATGCTTTTGGTAGCCATCAACAAGCTTTTGGCATAATTTTGGTTGGATATTTGACCACTCTTCTTGGCAGAGTTGGTAGAGTTCATTTAAATTGGTTGGTTTCCTGGCACAGAGCTGGCTTTTAATCGTAGTCCACAAATTTTCAATAGGGTTGAAGTTGAGGCTTTGGGAAGGCCATTCTAGAAGTGTAATGTTAGCCTGCTTTATCCATTCCAAAACCAGTTTTGATGTGTGTTTAGGATCATTGTCCTGTTAGAACATCCAGCTGTGTCCAAGTTTCAACCGTCCAGCTGTTGATTTGAAATGAAATTGAAGAAACTGAAGAATTTGGAGGTAGTCCTTCATTATTCCATCCACTTCATGCAATGTACCAGCACCACTGGCACCAAAACAGCCCCAGAGCATGATGCTACCACCACCATGCTTGACAGCTGGTACAGTGTTTTGAAAGCCTCACCTTTACTCCTCTAAACATACCTTTTGTCATTTTGGCCAAATAGCTCAATTTTTGTGTCGTCTGACCATAAAACTTTTCTCCAGAATGTATTTGGCTTGTCCATGTGGGTAGCTGCAAATTTCAGTCGAGCTTAAATGTGTCAATTTTGGAACAGGGGCTTCTTTCATGGTCAGCACCCTCTCAGTCCATGGAGATGTAAAACTGGCTTCACTGTGGACAGTGAAGCAGTTTCCAGTTCATGGCAGGCTTGAGCCTTGGTGGTTCCTGCACATCCTAACCAATTTCCTTTCATCTGAGGGTTAAAGTTTGGGTCTTCTTCCAGACTTTGGCAAAGTGGTGACACATTTGAATAACTTGTACTTATGTACAGTTGTTTGAATGGATAATCTTGGATTCTGCAGTTGTTCAGAAATGGCTCCAAGAGACCTTCAATTCTCCTTCTTAGATCTTCACTGAGTTCCTTGGGCATTCCCATTGTTCTGAGTATTGGTCAATCCAATGAGTGCTGTTAAACAAATCCTTTTTATGCTGGCAGAAAGAAACTATCAGCTGTAGTCAATCACGATTACTAACGAGACGTTAACGGACCACACATTGTGGAACCTTCAGCATCACTTATTAAAAGATTTAAGTGAGTGTATGTATACTTTTGACCCTGTATGGATTAGAGAAAGTCCAAAATAAATTCAAACTTGTGCACCCAATTCTTGTTTTTATAAGTCATTAAAGATGTATGCTGTACAATCATTCCACCCTGGAAAAAAATCAGTTCAAAGAAATCATTAAAAGCCAAAATTACCATGCCCAGGATGAGTGGATGTAAACTTCTGACCACAATTGTATCTGCATGTTATAAAGGTGATTGTGCCAGTCACCTCTGAGCAGGCTTTGGTTGCATGCAGGTAAACAGTAAGTATGGAGTGCAGTCAGCTATGGTTTCATTGTAATTTAATTTTTAATCAGCATTTTTCTTTTTTCTGAATTTGCAAATGATGACCAGAGAACACAAACGGAAATCTTGACCTGGATTTCTGAAAACCTCAAAACTGTCTGTGAGCAGACGAGGGGATGGGTTCCTTGAATCACAGAAACAACTTTTAACCTTCAATTAGTAATTTAAGACAAACAAACAAAATAAATAAATACGGTTGCTCTGGTTTCAGACTCTCACGTGAATATTTGCTATTCCTTTGAGCTTTGAGCTTTATTTTAAAGATTTTATTTATTACCTGACAGCTAATATTGAAAATTAGTAATTTGTGGCCTTCATTTTCGTAACCCATTAACAACTCCAACTCAGGCTATGTGATATCATTAGATGGCTTATTGTGATCCAAACATAATCAGTTTACCAGCATATGTGATGGAAATGGCAGTAAATCCTTCTATTTAATGAGCAGGAGTCAATAATTTTCATATTCATATTCAGGGTGAGCTCTTGACTATTCAGTGCCAAAGGCAAAACTAGGATTTATCCATCCATCCATTTTCTTCCACTTATCCAATTCAGGGTCGCAGGGGGGTTGGAGCTTATCTCAACTGTCAAAGGGCGAGAGCAGGATACACTCTGGACATGCTGCCAGTTCCTCACTGTGCTAAACTAGGATTTAATATATCTTTAATTAAAGTGTTCACCATTATGAGTGATGTTTATTGTTTGTCTTTTTTGTGCTCCTTTCAGAACCTGGTGCTCTACACAGTGTAAGGTGAGCTGTGCTTGCTATTTCAGTGTTAACTGACTCTTCAGCTATTATTTTATCCCTGTACTTTACTTATTACTTACTCTGTGTGCACATATTTTGACATTTTGAGTTCAACATGAACCGACATCAATAACCATTTCATGTATAGATGTATCAGTAATAAGTTAGAATAATCAGAAGAGTAAAAACTAAGTATTTAAGTAAGTAGTGCACTCTTTTTCCCATCTTGAAAACCTTATTGTGTATTTCTTCATGTAGGACATGAGGCCGTGATGATCATAGCGCTTAAAAGCCGAGTTTATAGACCATCACTAAAACTCTGAATGTTAATATGACCTTCATGAGGAAGCTGTTTCAATGTGAATCAATCAATCCAATAACTGAAAGGCATTAATAGTAACCAATTGGCATTTCAGATCAGTGTACTCCTACAATCAGTCAAGCCACTATTAACTCCACACCCAAACATATACTGAATTTACAAAATCAAACCAGTATAAATGTTGGGCAGTTGTTTTTATTTTTTAATGCACAGTTTTAGTGCAATGAAATTCTCAAATGCACTGTATGGACAAAAGTACTGGGCCACCTACACATTACACCTACGGGAGCTGCTCAACCATCGAAACCCATGCCATCGAGCTCCCGGTGCACAGTTTTTGTGCTGATGTTAATGCCAGAGGAGGTTTGGAGGTCTGCAGTTATCGAGTCAGCAGAACATTACGCCTCAGCACTCTGTGACGCCGCTCTGTACCTTTACATGGTCTGCCACTTCATGGTTGAGTTGCTGTGGTTCCTAAATGCTTACAGTTTGCAATAATACCACTTATAGTTGATCGTGGAATATCTAGGAGGAAAGAAATTTTATACATTGACTTGATGCAGCGGTGGCATTTATTACAACATCACACTTGAATTCGGTGAGCCCTTTGGAAAGACCCACTCTCTCACAAATGTTTGTAAAGGCAGCCTGCATGGCTAGGTGACCATTAAAACTGCAGATTTGACTGTCCCCCCCATTCATTTAGACAGGCACCTGGTCTTGTTAGCCCAAAAACATTGCATGTGATAACTTTAAGCATATGGACTTACTTCTCCTATATTACTCATTATGAAGAGAGCTGCACCCAAAATATTACCTTAGCATAAATAACCTGCATTTGAGTGTCTATTTAACAACAACACACCAGCAGATGTGTAATTCTGCTGGTGTTTCACACTCCAGCAGAGTGAGGACTGAAAAGGAAAGAGGAAAACCTGCTGCAGTAAACCCGAGGATACCAGAGTAATGAGCCGCTGTTTTTAAGAGTATCTAGTATCTTTGTGAAGGTGGACAGGTTACAGAGGTCACCTGTAGGTTAGGTAGCTCTGCACAGGAACCTGTTCACTGATTAAGATGAAGGATGCTGAGCACATAATACAGGAGAGGTGTAAACGAGCCAGGGGCCCCGGGGGGCCCATCTGTTGTGGGCAAATAAATGGGGAATGGGAAAACAGTGCTGCTCTTCCCCCCTTCGAGGCTCAGCAGACAGCTCCATTAATCAGGAGCAGGATGAGCCTGCTGTGCGCCCCAGTGACAAGTCAGCAGTGGCACAAAATCCCCTCCTGCTCCTCACACTGTATCTCCATTAGAGACGGGAGGTGTCAGCTGGCTGCCACTCCTGTTCTTCTGTAGTCACTATCAGTGTTTTCACAACTGTCCTCCAAGAATAACAGAAAAAAAAAAGCAAACCAGGAGGAGCGTAACAATTTACGGGCTGCCATTAATCCCACCTAAAAATAAACATTTGTTTAAGGAGCCTCTTTCAAACCAAGCAAACAAATGACTGCAAACCCCACATTTATATAAGGTTTGACTGTGTTACAATAAGAAGAATTCAGTGGTCTCAGCATTGTATCAAATCCACACAAGAAATTATTTGTCTGTGACCTGACTTGGTGCAATTTTTCTATTAATTACTGCAGCAAGATGAGTTGGTTCAGGTGGTTTCTACCTGTGATTCAGAGCTGAAAGAGCCTGCACTTTAGGCCTGCTAGTAACAATTATCTTCATGTTAATTATTGTTGACAAACAAATGAAATCACTTTCCCTATGAGATGTCATCATATTATGAGAAATGTCAAATATTGTTTCCCAGAAACCCGCAGCCTCATATTTAAATGGACAACCAATGATCAACAGTCCAAAATCCAACTATAGACACAACATGTGACGAGAAACAGGAGCAAATGATACACAGACATGACAGAATTTTTTTTCCAAAAAAAAAAACAGACAAAGAATATTTAACAATAAAAATGGTTGTTCACTGAATTCGAGCATGATACTGTAATAGGATGCCACCATTGCAACAAGTCAGTTTCTGAAATTTCTTCCTTCCTAGATATTCTACGATCAACTTTAAGTGGTATTATTGCAAAGTGGGAGGACTTAGGAACCACAGCAACTCAGTCATTTAGTGGCAGACCAAGTAAATTTACAGACCTGCTGAGGAGCATGGTATGTAAAAGTCACCAACGCTTTGCTGACTCAATAACTGCAGGTCCAAACCTCCTCTGGCATTAACATCAGCACAAAAACTGTGCACCAGGAGCTTCATGGCATGGGTTTCCATGGCCGAGCAACTCCTGTAGGTGCAATGTGTGGATGGGGCCCTGGGACATTAATTAAAGGAGATCAAACAAAGAAACATTAAGATGATAAATAAACAGAAAGATGCTTCTGAGAACATTACTGTATATTATGTATATTATTGCTGAGGTAAATGTATCTTTAAATATGGACATATCTGTTAATAAATAAGTATTGACTGGCAAATTAACCACATAACATTCAAAATCTGCAACAGGCTAATGTCCAGGTCAGCAGAAATGTCTACAAGTTAGTAGGTCACATATAAAAGGATGGCAGGGCATCAAAACATGCCAGCTCCTCTTCCACTAGTACCTACTTGGCTCGACTCGACTCTTTTAGTACCTGCTTGGCCAGGGTTCCAAGCGAGCTGAGCCAATCCAAAAATGTCACGTCAACAGACTGCATGTCACTGATTGGCCAGGGAGTGACGTCACTGGATGAGTCATTAGAGCGACTCCTTCATGATTCAAACCTGCCATTTTTTAAATCCAGCATCGAGGGAAATTGTCATGGTCCAGGATGAGTGTCTTGTTTGGAGAAGTGTTTGTTTCCTGTTCCTGCTCTGTGTCCAGGTCTGTTTGGGTTCCTCCCTCCAGGCGGAGTTAGATTCCCACTTGTGGCCAAGACTCACCTGTTCCTCATCAACAGTCAATCAAGGAGCAGCATTTGAGGACCAGCTCGAGCCTTCACTCTCCGCCAGATTGTCTGCTTACCTGCAGTGGTAAATCGGCTCCCCGTGTTTAGGTCTCAGTACCTAGTTGTTCCTTGTGCTAACCTCATTGTCTCTAGTTTTCCTCGGCCGTGGTTCAGGATTCACAACTCACCTGTTTATCCACCTGGTTTTCCGACGCTGGTCTGCTACACTTCACAACTCTAATCTGAACAGGTCCAACCCCTGGAAACTCACCTGCCTGCCCTCCTGCGTCTCAATGTTCCTCTGGCCCCTGGAAAGTATCAGAGTGGATAAAGGAACCTTGGAACCCCTTCCTCTTTTAGACACTTACCCGGCAGCCCGCTCCTCGGAACCTTAGCTCTCTCCTCCCAAGTAAGCCCACACTTTGCATTTCCACCAATGCACCAGTAATAGCCTTCAACCTTCACTTGTGTAAAAACCCTGGATTAACTCTGCTCTCCTCTCTCCCTAGAAACCCACCTCTGGTGACGACCACTCCCAGTATTTCCTTGTTTTTCAGAACTCTAGCTGTAAATAAATTCTGTGCTT
>VUQS01049949.1:0-10333 GCA_015108495.1 Heterochromis multidens | reverse complement strand
ACCAATAAGTTTGATGTGTCACATGGCCCTCTTCCTATTGAAAAAACAAACAGGACTTTAATATCACCAACCATTCCCATGTTATTACGGTGTATCCATATAAATGGCCCACCCTGTATTTTCCAAAATGTGCATTGTAACTCATAATATGCATGTATAAAGACTTCTCTTTGCATCATAGAAGTTCAGTGATAGCTGTCTGTACTTCCAGCAAAAGGATAATGTGGATAGAAAATCATTCAATCTTATTAAGTTTCCACTCACTCTCTAATGGCCACTTGAGGCTGGCTCTAAAAGCCCCAGTGTTAAAAAGTCCAACTTAACAGCATTAAACAGGATGTTTACAGCCTTGTACATAAAGCAGTTTTGGTCTCTATAGCTAGTTTACTCCTTTATAACTACTGTACTTTTACATAACTCACCTGTTATGCATCACTACCCCCAGTTCGACTCATTGAACTGGATTTCTAAATTGTGTTTGTGCTTTTGGTGCCTTTTGTAGCATTTCTTATGCAACTATTAACTAATAATATGGGTTACCCTTCAGTTTGAGGTACCCCCAGACTGTGCAAGAAATCTGTACCATTTTTTTTAGTGAGTGAAATTGTTGTATTATCTTATTTATATATTGTCACTTATTGGCAGGTGTGTCTGTGTTTGTGATGCACCCATACGGTTTCAGTTCATGAATGCACTACAATACACACTACAAGCTGCCTATTATTAGCTGATAACTTGGCACTTCGCCCTTTGATCATGTCATGGTAATTTCTGGGTCGAAAACACCAAGATAGTAACAGTCATATTGTGTAACGTTGGCTACAGCCGTCTTTCATATGGAGTGTATGATTATTAACTTCAGATAGACTCAGACCAGCTGTTTTCCTGCTTTACCTATTCATGCTAAGCTAAGGTAGCTGGCTTTAGATTGATAAAGATGAGTCATGGAAAATTTGCATTTAGAAATACGGCACAAATATCTTTCATCCACAGGCAATACACTGTCAGCAGTATCGTATGTTCAAGATTTCATATAGGTCCTTTTCTTATAATGTGAAACTGTCTCTTAAAAGAAAACACTGTCAAACTTGTTTCCCTCTGTGTTATAAAAATGTAGATGAATTTAATAAAATACCTAAAAAACAAAACAATTTTTTTTAAAATCTGAAATTGTGAGCTACACGTATGGAACAAGTGAAAACAAATCACTAACTAACTATGGTTTAATCAGCTGTAGACAACAAGTAAATCCAAACTGAATGAAGACATATTGCACGATGATATATGACACAATGTATAATAAGTAATGATTTATAAATCAGTAGGTGTAAAGTATGTTAAATCATGATAGGACTGTGTGTTTAATGACACTGCTTGATTAACACTGCAGTAGATCTCATTAACATCTGTCTGCATATTAACAACTAATTTAGTCTGACTAAGGAGTTAAAAAAAACACCTAACCAGCAATTAGACATGAAGTAATACATCCGAGTATTTTAGATTTTTGTCTCCTCAACAAAGATTGTTACTAGAAATTCTTGATTATTTCGTGATGTATGGCTTACCATTAATTACCCCTTCAAGTAAAGTAGAGCGATACATTACGACACTATTTTATTTTTTTTGGTCATAATTCAAGACTAACAGAACACAGACAAATGATTTGAGTCACTATTGTTCTATTAATATTCACATCCATATATCCGTCTGAGGTATTGTCCATAATGTTGAAATGACATGAACACAGGAAGCTATTGGCATAATTACAGCCATATTACCATTATTAATTAAAAAATTTTTTTTAAATTATCTGAACCCACCATAAATTGGGAGTAGCTGTAATAGATGTGATAATAGAACATATAGCAGTTCACCAATTAGCTGGCCAGCACTGGGCAGTGCTGTGTTAGCTGGTCATTTGGCATATGGATGTGAATATTAATGTAAACATGCTCTGCATTGATAATGAGTATTTGTTTGTGTTGCTTTTTGTTTGTGTTACTCATGTATTAGTCATGCAAAGGGGGTGAAATTAATTATTCCGCATGTGACTTCAGCTTATATATAACTATAAATAGTATATATCCTTAAGAAAATCACATACAGTGGATATGGATTTAATTATGTAGCTTTTGATTCTGTTCTTTTGTTTAATTTGATTGTTTTCCTGATTTGTTTCCAGCTGGGTCTGCATCTCCTAAACACTCTGATCTTTGTCCCGCTGTTTGGTGTTCTTTTCACTGCTTTTTAATTGGTTGGCAGCCATTTTTTCACTGCGTTCCATCAGTGCTCGATGCTCTTAACGTGCTGCCGTTTCTGCTTGAAGATATTCGAGCATGTTTTTACCGAATAAGTGGAAAGTCACAGCACTTGCACATGATGATGCTCCAGGGAGGGAAAGTTTATTTGAGCTGCTTATGTTCACAGTTGCAGAGTGTCTTTTATGATCCTGCAAATCTTTACTGATTGCCACTATCAGACAGGTAGGTGGTTGAGTCGTGCATATGTATATTGTGTTTATATGTGTGTGCGCGTGTGTGTCTGTGCATGAATGTGTCTAATAGGCCTGCAGCAATTTCACCCCACATTAGATGTGATGGATCAGCCACACACTGCCACACACCTTAGAGCTGCAGGTGTAAAAAATAGTCAACACATGTATCAAGGAGCCGCAGAGAGCAGCGTGATTCTGTAGGGTTGATGCAAGATGACAAGGGAATAATAATGAAACACAGCTGCTGTTTTACCACTGACCTGGATTGATACAGTACAAAGAGAGACACAGACGCACTCAATCCTCCAACACAGCTGGTGCTCCGTTGAAACAAGCTGCCTCTAATCCCATTTGTCAACAG
Source organism: Heterochromis multidens (assembly GCA_015108495.1). Taxonomy (NCBI): domain Eukaryota; kingdom Metazoa; phylum Chordata; class Actinopteri; order Cichliformes; family Cichlidae; genus Heterochromis; species Heterochromis multidens. The sequence continues at coordinate 7,475 of VUQS01049949.1, read as the reverse complement.
CAAAGATGTGCTTCGATTTTAGGGTCATGGCGTCGAACAGCAAATTCAAACGCGTCTAAATGGCAGCCATCGCCACTCAAGATGGCTTTCTACACAGACACACACAAATAAAACAGCGTGTATGTGCGTGTTTTTGTGTGTAAGCCCAGACGCATAGGTCAGCACAGTTAGTGAGTGATGCGCTTTGGACTGTCAGCATAACTTACTGTAATAAGACATCACAAGCATATGCACTGTGCATACAAACATTTTCAGTTCTTGTGAGTTTATCCCCTTTCTGCCACAGAGGCCTCAACATTAAAAGGTACTAGAATTCTCACTGTACATCTCTGCTTTGTGTGAGAAGGCAGGCATAAATAATAAACATGATCAGTTTCCTTATTGTTTGTCTTTGATGCAGTAGCAGCCTCCTTCTGTCAACCTGGCTTCTCTGCTTCCTCTTTGTTGGCTTTGATGCACATTTAACGAGGTTGTACCCAGTCATTCAGTATGTTAAGTGGATGCCACTCTGCTGTGTGCTGTATACTCAGTATACTCTTGTATGAGTGACTCTTGTGTACTGGGGGACCACTGGGTTTTGTTCTTGATGTGTCACTGTCCTCGTGGCGGCAAACAATACCAAACTCTGTGTGAAGAAGTAGTTCGGGGTGCCTCCTTTGTGAGAGCTACACCCTGAAACTGAATTTTTAAACTATCCATGCTATGATCTTGGACTTCGTATTTTTGTAAATAAACAAGCTAGTTTCAGTGTTGTTGCAAACATAAATTAAGCGCTAATCTGTGATAGATGCATGCTTTTTTCCTCTGCAGAGACAGATTAAAGCTTTGGCTCTTGCTTGCTTGCTGGGCCTGTTTACACTGTCCAAGTTAAAAAAACAAAAAAACAAACTGCCTTTCTCGTTTTGTGCAGATCCCCCCTTTAATGTGTTTTCCCTGGCCGAGACTGTGGCACAGAAAGCACACAGATGATAACTGATGATAGGCGCATGAGTCATTCCATGACCTTCCAAGCATTCAACTCATTTGACTTTGATGTGTAAAGTAGACCAATGAATGGAGGAGCGGCTGTGCTTTAATTTTGGTCTAAATTACAAACTCAAATGAGTAAAGCGTTAAGTGAACAATAGCAAGGTGCAAGGGACCCACACTTATTTTCCCGTGACACAACAGTGCCACCTACTGGTGTCTGCATGTGATTATGTGTGTAAGCACGTGTCCTGTTAAGCATTTTATTCTCTTCTTTTCACGGTTTTTACTGTTTTACTGTTTAATGTTGGTTTATGAGTGTCTACCTGCTTCTGTCTGTACACTAAAACAGCCCCTTCATAAAGATTTGTAGTAGTGAGCACTCACTACTTTCTTGTCTGTTTTTCACCCTGAAAAAAATCAATAAAGTGGTTAAAAGAAATTTCCCCCTGATTGAAATCGAAAATCTGTGAATATATGCACATGCAGTATCCGCACAGTTTTGCACAAGGTGAGTTCAAAGGTCAAGAGAATAGACTGATTACACTTAGAATGGACAGAAAGGGATGGGAGCACACTGATTAATTCACAGCCTTTAATTGTGCAAACAGACAGTGTTTTCATGAGATCTCAGACTTCATCATACTCTGAGACACAGAGCTTGTGTTGAAACATTAGTCTGTTTGCACAGTTAAAGGCTTAATTAATCAGTCTGCTCCCATTCCTTTTATCCTTTCTAATTTTGCTATCCTCAACCTGAGGACTACCTGATACAGCAAGACTTTGTTGGAAGACTGCATTGCATACTTTTTTCAAAAATGGCTTTTTTTTTTTGTAGTTTTGCCTCTGTACACAACCACAGTTAAATAACACAACCAAGATGTGATTGAAGTGCAGACTTTCAGCTTTAATTCAAGGGGTTTAACAAAAGTATTGCTTTTAATAAAACATTTCAGTTCCCATAGATGGATTTAAATCCTCCTCTTTTTTTTACCAATATTTCCAGAAGAAAGACACCACAGAAAAGAGGAAACACTTGCCAGCTATTTTAAGCCTTTTTTTAAGGAAAACTCAGTAAGTATTTTTAATGACATGTAACAAATAAGACAAGTCTGAAGTTGAACTTATCCCAGGCTAACATATGTTGAATATATAATGGAGTAATCGTATGGTTATTAACTGTAACCTCTGAGTATCAGTGACTTTATGTTTGTAAGTTCAAAAATAAATAAATAACTGCAAGTACAAAGAAGGTAGCAAATCATGAGGAGTACTCAGAGATATGTTTCTAGTTGAGCAGCCAGTGACAGTGACAGCCAAATGCATCTCTGTAACTTTCACTTGCAGTGCTGTTGCTAGGCTGCCTAAATTGGCCTGTTGTTTCCTCATCCATCAATGTTACTGTAACAAGGGGAACGCATGCAAATCATTGCCTCTAGCAAGCAGAATACAGTTTTTCCTCTTATCTCTGTTCACTGGTCCCCAGATTCCTGGCAAATGAGATTAAATCATCACGAATCAACAGTCTTCACAGCCTGAAACTTATTATGTAATGATTGAAAACCTATAAAATCCCTTGGTGCAGTCTCCATCAAGGAAATGTCTTATCAGGCATCTAGCTTTACTCCCTGTGCTTCAAATGTGTGCCATTTTTGTCAGGCATATACACTCACCAAAATATCAGTTATTTCACCTACTGATCTACCCACTCAGAATAAATACTACACATCATGCTTAACTCAAAGAGGCAGTAGAAATGTTTTTGTCTTAACTTATCACACGAAGTAATCATTGATCACACAGTGTAATGTGTATAGAATAATTACACCCTCAACTGTTAGACTGGTTTCCTGTGAGCCTTGCTTTGACTATACAGTCTGTTGTACCACACTATCCATCTGCCTCTGGTTACAAAGTCTTCTGGTAAATGAAGGCGTGATTGTGCTACCAAACCAGACAGCATAGTGTTTTTTTTGTTTTTTTGTTTGTTTTTTGAAAAGTTGTCTCTTGACACTTTAAGGAATATTTCATAGCCAGTAGTTGCTCATGCAGGAAAAGCCTAACAAATCAAAATGACCTGAATGCAGAATGATAATGATTAACTCTGAGATGATGCTCATATTTAGCTGTTCTTTTGTATGATCATGTGACCCCCTGTGGAAAATTAGAGACACTATAACTTCATAACCTTTAGACCTTTGATTGGTATTTCTTACATGTTATTAAACAGATATTTATTTAGCCATTTAGTGAATACAGAGCACCTGATGAATGGAAGTCTATTATATGTTCTTTTCTTAAACTCTGTTTTTGGTCTCCACCAGCTTTTGAAAGGAATTTGTAGTTCTCCAGTTTCTAAATGCTCTGCTATGATGACCATACACTGTATATAAAAGAAATTGACATAGCCACTGTGACAATATTCATTTCTTAGTGAAGTCCCATTCTAAAGAGTCAATGAGGGACTCTGAAATGGACGACACTACATACTCATTGGCTAACGACTGAATAAATCATAAATGTATAAATCACTAGCTAATGAGCATAACCTGTTTTAATCACGTTCCTGACTCTGATAAGGACCATAACTTACAAATTCAACAAAATGTTGTATTCAATATGATTTTAAACTAGTGAGTGAGCCCATAAACTCATTTAAAAAGTGCTAACTAAGGTCACAGAGCAAGGGAGCCAAGAGCCATTTCCCACAAACTTCTACACTATCAGAAGTTGTTTTGCACCTAGTGAAGTCAATGATGTTGACCGTACACAAACCCAATTCAAAAAAAGTTGGGATGCTGTGTAACATGTAAATAAAAACAGAATGCAATATGAATCTCATAAACCCATATTTAATTCACAATAGAACACAGAAAACATATCAAATGCTTGAGCTGAGAAAATGTACCATTTTAAGAACAATATTGGATGGCATGGCAAACTGTGTTTGCAGACAATGATTTCTAGAAGTGTTCCTGAGCCCATGCAGTGAATTTCATGACAGAATCATGCCTGTTTTTAATTCAGTGCTGCCTGAGGGCCTGAAGATCACGAGCATCCAATATTGATTTTCAGCCTTGTCCCTTGCACACAGAGATTTCTCCAGATTCTCTGAATCTTTTGATTATATAATGTACTGTGGATGATGAGATATTGAAAGCCTCTGCAATTTTACACTGAGGAACATTATTCTGTAATTGTTCCACAATTTGTAGATGCAGTTTTTTGCAGATTGGTGAACCTCTGCCCATCTTTACTTCTGAGAAACTCTGCCGCTCTAAGATGCTCTTTTTATAACTAATCATGTTACTGACGTGCTGCCAATTAACCTAATTAACCTAACCTAATTAACCCAATTAACCTAATTAATTAGATTAGCAAATCATTGCATTCTGCTTTTATTTATATTTTACACAGCATCCCAACTTTTTCAGAATTTGGGCTATGGTTTCTAAGCCATGTGCTGTCCTGCTATTAGTGACATTAGTGTACATTCAGTTTCTTTGAAAGAGCTAAAAATAGATGCCTGCCTAATATACAGAACAACATTAGTATTCTTGTTACAATGCACTGGGCTACTGGGACACCTTGTGTCCTAATATTGCATGTACTGTAGATAAGAATAGTTAGACACATACCACTCACCTAAATATTATTGCAAACCAAGCTCAGTCTCCATGGCAAAAGCACTCCTGATGGCAATGGCTTTTTCCTTTTCCATCAGTACCATGGACTCTAATGTATACAACAAAGAACTCAAGACAACTCCAGGGATCCCAATATGATCGAGCATCAGTAGGAACTGGCAGAGGAAGCCAGTTGCACAGAGACCCAACCCATAGGTCCTAATTGGATCTGCCACTGTCCTCATGCAAACCACCATGGAACTAATAGGTTGCACATCCATGTCATTCGTGTGTGTGTGTGTGTGTGTGTGTGTGTGTGTGTGTGGGTGGGTGTGTCTATAATTGGGGGGCATATATGTGATCACAGATGTGAACAAACAGAATTTGTTAAGCAGTTCCTTTTAAGATCACAGCAGTGTCTTTTCTTAATGTCATGCATTGCTGAGCACTGGTATATTTTAATGCATGATGACTAAAACCTGAGAACACCCAGTTATCTCATCAGTTCATTTTTTTCACATCTTTCCCCTTCCCCTGTCTGTCTCACTGCAAAGAGATGCTTTCCTTCCTCCTGTTGCATCACAAGAAATAAGCTGCTGTCTGAGAGCGACACACTGAAATAACTGCCATTAGGACTCGTAAACCCTAACCCCGATGGCGAATGCATTATAGATGCCCACTTCACAATGTGTCAAATCATATCTTGATTTGCATGTATACCACGCATTTGATCTTTTTCAAGCAGGAATAACAACTAAAGCAGAGAGATCTGAGAGATTTTCAGTAGTAGAAGAGGGAGAGGCATGGCGCGCAACACTAATGAACACATCTTTGTGCTGAGATTCAGAAATCATGTTGAGCTTGTGATATTTTCCTAAGCGAATGTGTTTGTGCTATGGAGCAGACCTAATTTTGCCTGTCTAATTGAACTACGAAGGATGCTTTGCAATGAAAGTGTACTACTTTCCTGACTTCATTTTCCAAACCAAAATTGAAATATCTGCAAAAACCAGTGTTTAACAGTGATGACATCTACACCTTTGTAAATGCACAAAAGCCATCTGTTAAGTCCATCGCAATACTGGCAGCCTTTTAGCCAGAGTACAGTGAGGCACAGGCCGTGGGAGTGGTAGTAAGCCTCTTAGCGTTTGCCACTGCTATTGTGTTCTACATTGTGCAATTAGTGCAGATAATTTCATTCATGGTTTAGTCTTCTGTCTACAGTAGCTGCCTTTCTTGGAGCCTGCCAAGAGGATTAGTTCTAATCTATGGGTCTGTCTGGGATTCTGCCTAGGTATATTGTGACAAACTATTAATGAACACCCAAAAATAGTTCACATTTCTTTTGCAATATCTGCCAAAATGTATAAAATGCAGTGTAAAACCAGAATTATGAAAATGGTCAAGCATTTGTCACGTACACACACACATACAGTAGATCGCTAAGCGCATCCAATAAAAAAGATTCACCATTTATGTCACAAAATACGGTATGGTATTATAATCTTAAATCAGGACTGTCTTCAGGATTTTGAGTTTGTATAGGCTGGCTTTCCCACATATAATTCCAGTTATCTTTCAACATCTCAAGCCTGAGTTTTTCTTCCAGTTCCAGTTGGACATAAACAGTAAAGTGTTCAAAAAGTTTAGTTTTGGACTTTTGTGTTACGCTCCGTATTTGTTAAATTGCATATTTGTTATCTTTTCGTATGTGCCACTGACTTTACGGAACAAGTTAGGTTGGCTTTTTGCATTTTCAGGTGTTTAAAAAAATGACCATTATCACTAAGGTGTTACAGGTTTATGTACCCAGCTTCCAAATTCCTCATCAAGTCCTATGGGCATTTTTAAAATTTATTTAGATTGTAAATGTACTAGAATTTATGTTTCTTTAGTCTCATTGACCACTTAAACCAAGATGAATACTGTTAGGAATAAAATAATTAAATTAAGCTGTTTTTATATGATTTTTTTTATACACATTGCAATTGTGCTCATTAAGAGTTGGCACTCTGTGTCAAAAGGGTCAAAAGCATCAGTTCCACGGTGTGATTGAATTGAACCACTGAGAGTGACATGTTGATTGCAGAAGGATCAGCAGCATGCTTACATTACACCTGCTATTTTGCTAATTAAAGTCTAGTAAATTACTTGGTAGAAAATAGTCTTTAAAGAAAACTTAGGCCCACATTCTAAAAGATTAAGCAAGGTCAGACTTAGTGGAGCCACAGGGACCTTCAATAAGCTCATATAATATAGACAGAAGGGGTAAGACAAAATATCTCCTTAAGCAAGGATATTTCAAAATAGCTTAGTATAAACAGGGACTGGAAATCGTGGAAAATAGATAAATAATTTAGGAGAAAAGTACCTTGGGGAGGGTGTTTTTGTCTTTGTTTATCTTTCAGGAAAGGAGTCAGATTGGAGAGACGAGGTCAGAGAATGCTAGAATGGAGGATGGAGCAGAGGTCCAATCAGAAGAAGCCAAGTCTATACCACATAGCCTAGAAGATTCTTTAGTCATAATATTGTTTTCTTATCATTCACAAAAACTGTTGTACCCAAGTTTCTGGGGCTTTTTGTGTGAGCAGACTGCCTGGCACACAAGGGACTCCAGCGCTGTAGACTTGTATTTTCAGCTTGTGTATGTAAATAAATTTTTATAAAACGAATAGTCAGTCTCCTAAACTTTCCTCAGAAGCTTGAACACGTTAGTTTTTTAACAAATCTGGTGACCCCGACGTGATTTCTGATGTAAAGATGTGTTGTTTTTTGAGAAAAAGGAAAGACGATCGATTGGGAGACGCATTTGCCGAGATTGTCGTCAAGTGTCGACTGGAGCCAACCACTTCCGCCCTCCGCTCACGAGGCCTTCAAAATAAA
>VUQS01049942.1:7506-21339 GCA_015108495.1 Heterochromis multidens | reverse complement strand
AAGAGGGTTGCATTGACAATCCAACACAATGGGCAGCACATTGAACACATTTTATAAGTGGTCAGGAACTTGTAAATAACTCATGAAAGAATAAAGTTACGTTGAAACCAAGCACACCATTGTTTTTCTTGTGACATTACCAATAAGTTTGATGTGTCACATGGCCCTCTTCCTATTGAAAAAACAAAAGTTGTATCCAAGATGGCCGACTTCTAAATGGCCACCATGGTCACCACTCATCTTGGGGAGTTTGCCCCCTCACATATACTAATGTGCCACAAACAGGACTTTAATATCACCAACCATTCCCATGTTATTACGGTGTATCCATATAAATGGCCCACCCTGTATTGTACCACCAGCAAAGGTACAACAGAATGTGTTGCAATGGCCCAGGCAGAGGCCAGATCTCAACCCGAGTGAAATGCAGCAGGACCTTAAGAGACCTTAAGAGAGGTTTCAGTGAACTCAAGCCACAATGTAAAGAAGAGTGGGCCAAAAATCCTTCATAATGATAGTGAAAGACTGATAAAGTCATACAGGGAACAATTACTTAAAGTTATTGCTAGAAGTGTACAAGCTATTGAATCATGTGGTGTACTTAATTTTTCACACCGCTTCCCCATTTTGCAGCAATCCATTTTCCATACTGCAGCACACAAAATTACATAATCTTGGTATATAATTTTATTTTCCTTATGTACTGTGATATCACCCTTCAAAAACAACACTCATGAAGAGGGTCACAGCTTGTCGTCTTCTGTAGCATAGTGCAACACGAACCAAGCTCATCTGTACCAACATTCCCAGAGGCTCAAGTTCTCATTTGCTTGCTTAGAAAACACTGAGACATACACAGCATGACCTGAAGGACTACAACATGAAAGAAGACACAACGCCTCTTGCATCTCATTTAATCCGCTCTTCTATCACTCAATTATAGCTGCCTCTCTGTAAAATGCTGTGAAAAGTCTTGTCTTGTTCTTGACTTTCTTCTCTCATTAACTTTGTTTTTTTCCCTTCATCTGCTCCTTTTGCTCTATCTCCCTCCTAATTTATCCTCAGCTGTCCTTTCCATACATTCTTCTCCTTTCCTCATCCTCTTTACAGCAACACTTTGCTCTAATCTTCCCTCCACCCCTCTGCCCTGATCTCTCTTGCTCTCATCACCTCACCACTATACTGTCTTCTTCTTCTCCTCCAAAGGCTCGTGGTCTTGTTTAATAATTGATTCTGGCTGTCACAGTGTGCTGACAAAGACAACAGCAGGGCCATTAAAAGTTCCTCGCCTGTTCTTTCTTCCTGTTTTTTCCCCCTTCACTTTACAGACGTACACACACACACCAACTGTCTCTTGTCTCCCCCTCTGTTTTCTCACTTCATTCAGTCCCCTTTTCATCCTCCCCTCTTCCTCTCCACCTCCTCTCCGCCTCTCCTTCTACTTGTTCAAAACAGCCGAAGCTGACTACTCGCTCTGATCCCCTTTTTCTCTCTTTTTTTGTTTTTACCTCTGTCAACTCCTTCATAGCACCCCTCCCAATTCCTCTCTATTGTTGCACCCGTGGTTATCTTCAGTCATTTTTATCTCATCTTAGTAACAACTGGCTGATGCTGTTTTTGATGCACAACAGGCAGATGATACTGTAAATTGTACAAAAGCACAGTTAAAAACTGTTGTTACACATCAGCCACGGATTGCACTGCAATACACTCATGCCATCATCATTGTAGTTACACCAAAATTTAGGTAACAAATTTCAGGAAAAACAGATCAAGGAGTGCCTTCTCACAGATGGGATGAAAAAAATTTTAATTTTTCCAACTTGTACCCCACCATTCAGAGCACAGAAATACAAAAATATGTCTTTCATTCCCAGGAATTAAATGCTTCCAGGGACTTTAAAACTTTGTATTAGTACTATGTTTTGTCTTATCCTTCTTTCAGCTGTTCCCTTTAAGGGTCATCGCAGCGGATTGCCTGCCTCCATCTCACCCTATGCCTAGCATCCTTTTCTGTCACACCAACCCTCTGCATGTCCTCCTTTACTACATTCATGAATCTTCTCTGTCCTCTTCCTCTTTTCCTCCAGCCTTGTAGCCTGGCACCCTGACACTCATCTCCACCCATTCCACCCTGCCTGCACTCTCTTCTTCACCTGTCTTGAATTGCCCATTGCTTGGGATGGTTGACAGGTATTTAAACCACTCCACCTTCATTACCTCTACACACATGTATTCTGTCTTGTTTCTGCTGACTTTCATTCCTTTATTCTCCAGAGCATACCTCCACCTCTCTAGACTCTTTTGAACCTGCTCCCTACTCTCACTGCAGGTCACAATGTTGTCTGCGAACATCATAGTCCATGTAGACTCCTAGCTGACCTCATCTGTCAACCTGTCCATCACTACTGCAGATGCACATTTTGTATATTGATTAAAACTAAAAGTTTTTCAAGCTCATTAATGAATGCATTTTATTATCCAAATTCATACATTTAAAAAACATAACACTTAAACCACCTGTCAAATGTTATCCAAGTCCTCTCTCATTACAGAAACAGCTGACCAATTGAGGCAAGATCACTGGACCTATTGTGTTTCCTGTGGTGCCTGGCACTGGGAAGTTGGCGAGGGATTTTCCTCCTCCTCCTTGGGGGTCTTAGTATTTATGGTCCTTGAGCCAACTCTGAGCAGTTTTTGGTGTGTGGCAGGACACAACAATAGAACAGAAGAACAATGCATTGTATTGAGGTGATGCTATACATTTTTTTTGTCAATGATTTTAATGTTGGTGCAGGTGAGTGCGATACAATCAATTAGCATGGAACATGAACAGCATGGAATGCACACACACACACACACACACAGAGACAGAAAGAAAGAGAGATCATCAGACAGACATCACTGAATTTGGGGATGAGTTAATTTGAACAACAACTTTCTCACGTCTCTTTTTTGTTCTTTTGTGTTTGGTTCACCTTGTTTTTATTCCTTTCCTGCCGTTTTCCCCATGTTAAAGTAGAAACCCATTTCCAACAGAGTTGGGGCACTGCGTAAATTGCAAATAAAAACAAAATGCAATGATTTACAAATCTCATAAACCCATACTTTATTCACAAAAGTATCAAATGTCTGAGAAAATGTACCATTTTAAGAAAAATATTAAGCTCATTTTGAATTTGATGACAGCAGTATATCTCAAAAAGGTTGGGATGTGGCAATGAAAGAAAAATTAAGTGGTACTAAAAAGAAACAGCTGGAGGAGCATTTTGCAACTAATGAGGTTAGTAACATGATTGAATATAAAAAGAGCATCTTAAGAGGCAGAGTTTCTCAGAGGTACAGATGGGCAGAAGTTCACTAATCTGCAAATAAATGTCTACAAATTGTGAAACAATTTCAGAATAATGGTAAAATAAGACTAAATATTTCATGTTCTACAATACATAATATCAAAAGATTTTAAGAATCTGGAGAAATTGTGAACACAAGGTATAAGGCCAAAAATCAATATTGGATGCCTGTGATCTTTGGGTCCTCATGTGGTGCTGCATTAACAAGAGGCATTATTCTGTCATGGAAATCAAATCTGAGCTCAGTTTAAAAGTCTGCACCTCTGATGGTATAGTGGTGCATCAATGCCTATGGAATTGGCACCTATCATTGCTGAAAGGTATATACATATGCTCAGTTCCCAGATATTTACGGACTGTTGTTAAATGAGGGGATGCTACACAGTGGTAAACATGGCCCTGTTCCAACTTTTTTGAGATGTGTTATTGTCATCAAATTGAAAATGAGCTAGTATTTTCTTAAAATGGCACTTTCTCATTTCAAACATTTGATGTTTTCTATGTTCTATTGTGAATAATATATGACTTTTGTCAAGGTTTGCTGTGTGGCTGCAGAGTGAGGACCCAAATGCAGGACTCGGAGACCATGCTAAACTCAAAAGGGCAACTTTATTGCTGAAACTTACAAAACCAAAATACAAAACGTAAACCTCTGGCATGGCAGGACATAAACCGTGACCTTGGAACTAGAACTAGACACTAGGAGAAAACGTAGAACACACAGCGGGGGAAAACATATGACGACGACGTGACAAGGAACTAAGGAAAACTGAGGGCTTAAATACACACGAGGTAATCAGGGAGATGGCAAACACCACCAGGGAACACAGGTAAGTTATATCAGGAAAACAAGACAGAGGGAAGCAAAACTAAATACAAGGCACAAGAGACAAGGGACTATCAAAATAAAACAGGAAGTAGCTCATCCAAAGACCAGGACTTAAGACTCACAAGCTTGACACAGACAAAAGGGTAAACAAAACTCAAAACACTGGGTCAATGACCCAGGACCATGACAAGTTTATGAGACTTGCAAATCATTGCATTCTGTTTTTATGTAAGTTTTAGAACATTTACAACATTTTTGGAACTGGGGTTGTAACATTTTGCTATTGTATGCACTCATAAAACTTTTCACATTAATATATGCTCATACACACACACATAGCCCTACCTGCAGCACATTTTAACCACATCTTACTGTTTTTTAACCTGCCCAGGGACTGCAGATGGAAATTGGCTAGTAGCCAAAACTGGTACAAAGCATCTTTTCCATTTTGTGTGATTTATGCATTTTGTACCGTCCCTGAAAGATATACACAAAAAGCAAACAAACAGAAAATACTGTACACACATGCTGCACACACACACTTGACTCTTCTCACATCCAGACACAAACACACACGCAAATGTTGTAATACAGACACAGATACAGACTGCCTTTCATACACACTCTCCCCTCAATTCAGGGAGAGGCGTAACAGCACTAATCTGTCACGCTCTGTCTCTCCCATTCATTACAGACACTATAATCCAGCACACCTCCGATGTGATCAGCCTCCAATTAGAAATCCATCAAGCCCAAGGTGCGTTTAATTGCCTTGTCGGAGCTGCACTTCCCAAGCCACCACCTTTCTCTTGCCCAACTCTTTGCTTCACCTCACCCTGAGGTGTATTCCTCCCCAGCAGCAGGATGTAATTTCACATTGACAGTGCTGCACTATTGCTGACAACAGCGTTTATCTATAAAATGTTTGTACTAACAGATTGAGAACTGAGTTCCCTGCAAATGAGTTCACTGATTGAGGTAATGTCGGTACTCTAATGTAATTAACTCTATGGCTGTCTGTCAGTATGTTTAAATAGTGATATGTGAAACATTTGTGTTGTCTTAAACACAGCATTATAGGACATTGTTTTGAATGCCTTGAGATTGAAGTGATTAGGATCATGTTTTACCTTGCAAAGGTTAAGCCTAGAACACAATCATAATGCATGTTTCTTTTTTAATTCTTCAAAGACAGCACCTCTTGTAATTCTGTCTGCTTTCTCTTTCAAAGCAAGAACATAAGAGGTTTAAAGAACGTTAAGATAAGAGAAGAGAGCAGAGTGACCCAACCTTATAAACAGTATGTTTGCATAATGACCGAAATTAGCACCACTGAGTAACAGTGGGCCATGAGGTCAGTTTCATGATCATTAATATGCAAATTGTCATGACCATTGATCAATGGCCATGAGTACCATTCACAGAGAGTTGGGCAATGGCTGCAATCACAGCATTGTAAGATGTGGTACTCAGTGGTGCTAGTTTCGGTCATTATGCAAACGTATTGTTTATAAGGTTGGGGAAACCTGCAGTCACCTGAGACTGAAGAAGTCACTTGGATCAAGTGACGAAACGTTTCTCCCACTGAAAACGCTACGTCCAGATGAACAGATTCAGCTTTCAGGGATATGAGTTACTGTTAGGTTCATAGGCTTTTGGACCGTGACACTTTTTAAAATTTTGCCTCTGTACACCACTACAGTGAATTTTAAATCAAAGTTAAGCTTAAATCTGACTTTTTAATCCAAAGAGTTTAACAAAAGCATTAAATTAACTAATTAGCTGTAGCCTCAGGAGTCATTACTTCATTGTATAACCAAGCGAAGCATTTCATTTCAATTTTTAAAATAATTTTTCTAAAGGTGTCTTTTGATGTTTGAGCCTCTTGTGGATAATACATAGAAAAATGAATAAATGCTGCCAAAAATTTTTTAGTTTTTGCAAATTAAATAAATATATTTTAAAAAATTGTTTTAAATATTCCCTTTTTAGGTAAAAAAATATTCTCTAAAAACAAATTTCTTCGTAACATTATGAGAACCTTTGGAGACGGCAGTGCAACACAGTCAAAGAAAATATGTGTGGTTTTGAGTTAAACCAATAAATAGATTCACAAGCGAGCCATTCCAAGAAACATAATAGCCTGAACAAGCAAGATATAATATGATTTCCCAGTTTAAAGCACAGTACCAAATGTGTTAAGCAATGATTACGCCAATTGCATTTTAAATTCTTGACCACAGGAGAGCAAATACCAAGTGCCTCACTGTATGGTGAGTGAAAATACTACAGAAAGGTACAATCACCTCTTAGGAAACCACAGAGTAAAAGTCTGCTGCTGTCAGTCAGTCAGCACTGACAGCAGAAGGGATAACATGCCCCTGGGGGAAACACCTATGTGGCCCAGTTGCCAAATGTACTGTTATCTCGACATTTTATGGGGGTTTATATTCAATGTGGCAGCTGAGTCACATGTTACCACTGACTCCCTATTTTTTTTTTACCGTGATCGGTCTTATACATTATTGTTTACACATTATTCTCATAGTGAGTTAACACACTGCAAGAGCAGGCCCACTGTCCAGTTAAATCCATTACTGGAGGCATGACACCTGCTGAACAGATCCCAGTCAATCCTGTAATCGTTCCTTCAAGACACAATAAGCTTATTAGTGGTTAAAGCCTTTGTAATCTTGACACATACTGGCTTTTAACTTGAGGCTAAAGAATCATACATATCTTTCCTGGGGATTTGAAATTAATCAACATCACAGTCACATTGATACCCACTGTTAAACAAAGTTGTGTTTGTTTTTTTTTATCTTTATACAAAGAATTTCATCATAAGATAACAGGATACGTTAAAAACGATAAGTTAAAAAAATGAATAACAAAGAGATGCAACTTTTTAACCCCAAGGCTTTTAGTTTAGCACTGGCTTTAAAAAAGCACTGATGGTTCAGACAAAACCCTAATACCTTAGATTTATTGGTACTTTCAGGAAACAGAAAAACAATTTGTAGAATATATGTAGAATAAGAAATACCCATTTTTTAAACTAAAATGGGTAAATTACTGTGCTTCTAAGAAAGGATAAACTCACACCTAGGGATGGGAATTGATAAGAATTTAGCAATTCCAATTCCATTATCGATATCACTTATTGACTCGATTCCTTATCGATTCTCATTGGACTGACACTGGCTCCGCTTCGAGAGTCACCACCATCGCTGAGCAGCATATGAAAGACATTACATTTGTGCAAATTAATTGCATGCTGTGTGGTCAAATGTTTGTACATGTTGGTGGTATTTCCCTCTTTTGTTGTGGTCAGTGTTGGGGTCATTACTCCAAAAAAGTAATGTATTACACATTACTCGTTACTTTTCTTAAAAGTAATGCAGTACGTTAGTTAATTACTTGCCGGATAAAGTAATTTGGTACACTACTCGTTACATTACTTTCACGTTTCTCCTTAAAGTGACCTGAAACACATTGTCACATAATTATCAGTGAAACAATATAAACCTGAGGCTACAGTCCCACACACCAACACAAATCCCTATTCCAATGAGGACACACATATGATCTTTCTTATAGTACTTACGTATGAACACAAAGCCAACAACACAAAGCAAAGATGAAAACCAGCCTAAAGAGACTTCAAAGTGATCGCCACAGTGATTCTACTGTAGAAACATGAACATGTAGAGGCCTGACTGATCATCACTGCCTTCGTGCTGCTGGGCTGGGGTCGGTTAGTTGGAGCTGCTAGTACAATTTTTCAAGATAAATACATCATGATCTAAGTTGATTTATTTCTATTTTTCACATAATCTCAGAATTTTAGCAGAAGAAAATGTAAATGTGCATGATTCGATCCAATACTATCAATGTTAGGACCTAAATCTTTAAGATAAACAATTGGTCAAAATTCCTTAGTCAAAAGAACCAAAGAATGGAGATTGCTCCATTAAAAATTTAAACCCTCAAACAAGAGACACCAAAGCGGGAAACATCCTAAATAGGACATTTGTTTTTAGTTTTTGTTTTTATTCAGTCATCACAAATCTGAGTTTCATCTTTTCCGTTACTATCTCTTTGGGGATGTTGAATTTTATGCAGATTCTTAAGTAGCACGTTTAATGTATATTGTGATCTATGTACTAGGTCTGTTCAAGCTGTACTTACATTTGTTTGTTTTTATTTCTTTCTCCTCAGTTAAGCTTTGACAAAAAAATTGATGAGCTGAAGTCAGAGCTTTCAGATGTTTGCTGTACCATTTTTTATACTCTTCAGATCAACTTTATTTTAATATGAGAAAGTAGATATTCCATTAACAGGTCTTCAAAATGAAGAAAAAAGGGTGGTTGGCCTTGTCAATACATCAATTAATAACACAAAGCTTTAAGCAATCAATTCTCTGTCAACATCTGGCAATTATGTGAGCATATGCCAGAAAGAATAGTGATTGCCTTACCTTGCCATGGCATAAAATATCAAGAAAGGGAAGAAAAAGCACATCAGGTGTCACCCAAATACTCAATAAGACTCCTTCTGAAAAACAAGGGGCAAATAACAAAGGTAACCGAAGAGAAAAGGAGGGTAAGTGGAGGGAAGCAGGCAAAGAGATGAATAAATGAAAGATATTGACATAAATGAGAGAACAAAAGAGTGTGACTTGAGTGGAGACCAGACAAGACAAACACAAGTATAGGAGAGTGAAATTATACACCTGCATCATGTTCAAGAAAATCTGTAAGAGATGGATCGTGTGTTTCTTGGTCTTGATATCTTATTGGTTCTCTATAGGATACTCAAAACTATTATAAGATTGCCTGAATTAACTGTGGTACAAATGATAGTACAAATGTACAAATGATACATAATAGATACAACAGAAAACAGGTTGTTATGCAAATAATTTTGTGACCAAACATTATTAATATATCCAGTAGCCAGTCTGTTGACAGTAATAGAATTAAGTATTGCTTATCTCAGCTTTAGAATGGCAAATATGTATAATTTAAGCAAAGTGTTGAAACTTAAGGGAAGCATCTCAGAAGCAAATGCCTTTTCTACAAAAAAAAAAAGATAAAAAAGTGCAATGTCCTATAAACAGTATGTGGAATCTGTGGGTGAAAACCCTTGTCAGTGAGAAAGGATAGAGCTGCATTTGCAGAGTTTCTTAAACTAATAGGGAGGACATTAAATACAACAAGACAACAGCAAGACTAATAATCTGCAATCATACTTGTAATTTTCTAATGCTATGATATTATGCTGCTTTCTAAAGCAGCATAATATTAAAAAAGTCAAAAGTGTTGGCTTATAGATAGCCAACACTTTTGACTTTTTTTTTTTTTTTTTACCCAATTCTAAATGAAAAGGCAAGTCCATTAACACCATAAATTTCAAATTGTACCAAGTCTTGGTGTGATTTGGTGCATTTTTAGGTAACATTTTGATTTATAATTACATTTCCAAAAAGTTGGGACACTATGTCAAATGTAAATATAGGTGGAATGCAATATTTTCATTTTAAGACTTAATTAAAAAAACTACATAGAGATTATATTTCATCATCGACGATGTTTTTTGAATTGTGGTCTTTCTCCTGTTTAGCTTTGAGCACCCAGTAACCATGATTTAAAATAAAAACTTTCAAATGTGGATTCATCAGACCATACCTTGCCCTCTACATACACACATATCTCTGGATTCTCTGCATCTTTAATGATATTATGTAGCTGATGAAATCCAAATTCTTGTCAATTTTACCTGAGAAATGTTCTGAACAATTTGCCCATGCAGTATTTTACAGAGAGGCAAAGTCCTTCACATCTCTCTTTAGAACGACTCTGCAGATCAACAGATCAAATGCATCACTGGCTCACTGGTGCTGTTTGACTACATTAAGCTATAAAGACATGCTCCCAGAGGAACATTTCTATCCCATTGTTGAACCCATGTTTTAAAGAATTCTGTTTGGCACGTGTCAGATTATCGCTTTCGCGAGGTTAATCAATTTATTTCTTGTAGTGCTCAGACTGTTTGTAGTTTTTACTGTCTTTGAGTTTGAGTGTGTGTGTTCGTGTGTGTAAGCTTGCCTGAAGTCCACAAATTGGATCACTACTCATCCCTTTGCTCCCTTGTTAGCCAGAGAAAAATCGGACTTAGCCCTTTTGTTCACTTTACTTAACAGCATGATTTGATTAATCTCTACATGCATCTCATCAATGCCTAATCCAGCTTAATTAGATTAATTTATGTTTTCATGAGCTGCTGTGACAAAATTAGTTTTAAAAAGCCAAAGAGAAAAATATACTTACAGTGGTTATAGAGCAGTGACTGAATAGTTTTTTTGTTTTAACTTATCATTAGGAAATATATGCTGATTCCACATGTAACAGTCAAAGAATTATAACACAATTCATCCTTACATTGGTCCCTTATAAACATCACTTTAAGCACTTAATTACTAAACACCAGTTAATTTATTAATTAATTGGTATTCCATCTGCCATTGAAAATCTCTTCAGTTTTTTTATTTTGTATTTTTTTATAGTACATCATTGGGATTGTTTTGTCATAGATTTAAATTATTCAAATTAAAAATAAATATGAAAGATAAAAAATGTAAGTGCTCTATATAAAAATTAAGTGAAACTAAGGTGCTTAAAGGGCAATGTTAAATGAAATATTACAAAGTTAAACAATACTATGTACAAACATGATATTACAAGTGAAAATAGTCCAGGTGTAAGAAGGAGCTGTAAACTATACATTTAAAGCATACAAACACTGCATGTACATCAACACACACAAGCACATACACACACACACACACACACACACACACACACCTGCAGAGTCCATCCTTTGACTCTCAAATGACAGTGATTAACCAGGTAGGAATGATTTCCTGTGGTGTTCTGTAGTGCATTGTGGTGTTGGTATCTGCTACCGTCAGTCTGCTGCCCCAGCACACCATAGAGGATGGCACTGCCCACCATAGACTTATAAAACATCCTGAGCATCGTCCAGCAGAAGTTAAAGGACCTCAGTCGTGTTAGAAAATAGAGACGCCTTTTGCTCTTGGTTGCTTGGTTTTACTCACACCACATAATAAAGTTGTCCACCACAGCCCTGTACTCTTCTTCATCACCCTCTATGATACATCTCACTACTGCAAAGTCAGAAACCTCTGAAGGTGGCAGGTCTCAGTGCAGTAGCTGAAGTCTGTGGTGTACTGAGTGAAGAGAAAGGGAAAGAGGATGCTCCCCTGCGGGGCTCCTGTGCTGCTCACTACACTGTCCAACACCCAGTCCTGCAGGTGCACATACTATGCTCTGCCAGTCAGATAGTCAACTATCCAGGTCACTAGGGAGGCATCCACCTGCATCACTGTCAGTTCATCACCCTGTAGAACCAGCCCGATGGTACTGACATTGGAGAAGTCAAAAAACAAGATTCTCACAGTACTCGTTTGCTCAGTAGGTGTAGACACGGTTGAGCAGGTAGAAAATGGCATCCTGAACTCCAAATCAGGGTTGGTAGGCAAACTGGAGGAGGTCTATCAGTGGGCTGGCTATGAGCCGGAGCTGGTCCAGAATGAGTCTCTCCAGGGTCTTCATAATGTGTGATGTCAGTGCCATGGGTCTGTACCTGGGGCCACTGGGATGTGATGTCTTCGACACAGGCATGACCTCTTCCACACCATGCAGATTCAGGCTCATCTTGAAGATGTGATGGAATACTTCACTTACTGATGGCACAAGCTTTGAGAACCCTGGGGCTCACAGCATCAGGACCTGCGGACTTGTCTGAGTAGAGTGTCATCATGCGTGCAAAGTTTGACAAAAGCCAAAACTGAGAATTCTGTTTATTCAAAAAGATTATTGATGTTAAAAAAAATATCAATTATAATTTGTTTACAAGTGAGAAATCACTTTGTTTGAATGTGACATATTACCACTGCATATAGAAAAGGAAAGATTAAGGAGTAAGGATAAGTAAGGATGAATCTATAAATATTATGATGTAACTGAAGTACAGGTACAGGTATATTGTTTGAAAGGTTGATATTCTTTAGGTTTATATAAGTATTGAGAACGGATTATTAAATGTGTTTTTAATAACATTTTTCCATTTTTACAAAATCTTTTCCATCTAAAGAATGGCACAGGGGGAAAAAGTAAGATCTTACATGATGAAAAATGTTCTGTTGCCACTTTAATGAGAAGTGGAAGACTCACGGAGAATGCTGCAGACAAATGAAATAAATAAACCAAAAATTCAACTGCAAATCTAACATTACCATGTATTGTTGATCAGTAATCTAAAGCAGTGCACTTCTAAGGTCGTATCATCAACCAACAGATAACAGGAATACCAAACAGCATTCCATCAAGAACATTACAACATTTCTTTGATCCCCTTTAAAGTGTGCAGGCATGCAGTGGCTGTTTTAGGCTCTAAAAGGACAGTGGTACTTTGAGCTATAAGTGAATATATTTATGCAACCTATTTTTTTTAAATCAATCAAATTTTATTTTAATTTTCATGGTCTGACCTAAGGAGAAACAAAAATAAAAAATGTCAAAAGAATTTAAAAAAAAGGGGGGAAAAACTAGAGAAAAACAAATAAATAACTAAATATACACCTGAATACACTAAGCAACCATTTTTAACTCTCTTACCAGCATTTATTCTGATTAGTTACTGTAGTGCCAATTAAATACAATCTGAAGAGTTTGAATTTTCCTATTTTGGGTGACCTAGCCTAGAAGGTTAGGGCTATATTTATATTATATTACATTATATTATATTATATTATATTATATTTATTTATTTATTATATTTATATTATTTAATACTAATATTCAAAAACAGAGAGCAGAACAGATCACTACTATTTGCCTAAACATTTTTCATTTGTCATGATTTAGGACAGGGAGGAGGGATGCAAAACCTTATAACCTTCACTCTTACTGCTCCTTTTTTTCTCGGTTTCTCCTATTTGCATTGTTCTCCCCCCAAAGGTGGGGTTGGGGGGGGGGTATGTAATCGGTTCCGTTTGTTTGTCTGTTTGTTTGTAGTCTATTGTCCACAGTTTTCAATATATCATTTTCAAATTTTGTGTGATGGTAGATACCAATAACAGCTTGAGCTGATTTAATTTTGGTGAAAATCGGGTCAGGGTCAAGGTCACACCAAATGTGAAAATCAGTAAAAACTTTATATTACCCACAATTTTTATGGATTGTCTTCAAAGTGCAGAACAATATACTAGGCCTTGGGGGACTAGGTTGGCTAAGCATTTGACCTTGGCCTTCATTATTAGCGCCCAAGGTCAAAGTAGACCTTGAAAAAAAATTTCAAGAAACCATATCGAGTATAATATATCATATGAAAGGGCATGGAGAGAGCTGTACAACACACTTTTTTTTTTTTTCAATACGACGCCCTACGACGTCACAATGACGCCGCTGAAGTTAGCATGTTTAATAAGAACAGGCTAACGTCATCATATTGTAATAAAAACAGGCTGACGTCAGCATGTTGTAATGAAAACACCATAAAACATCAAAGTTTTAGTATAGCCCTTGCCCTTCGGGGGGAATTGCACTCTCTGAGTGCTCTTGTTGT
>VUQS01049941.1:27635-37677 GCA_015108495.1 Heterochromis multidens | reverse complement strand
CTTTTTGAGTGTGATGCTACAAGCTTGGCACACATATTTTTGTGAAGTTTCTCCCATTCTTCTTTGCACAACCTCTCAAGCTCCATCAGGTTGGATGGGGAGCGTCCGTGCACAGCCATTTTCAGATCTCTCCAGAGATGTTCAATCAGGTTCAAGTCTGGGCTCTGGCTGGGCCACTCAAGGACATTCACAGAGTGGTCCCGAAACCACTCCTTTGTTATCTTGGCTGTGTGCTTAGGGTCATTATCCTGTTGGAAGATGAACCTTTGCCCAGTCTGAGGTCCAGAGCGCTCTGGAGCAGGTTATCATCTTTCCCACAACCCTGACTAGTCTCCCAGTTCCTGCAGAAATGGTTGTCCTTCTGAAAGGTTCTCCTCTCTCCACAGACCAACACTGGAGCTCTGTCAGAGTGACCATCGGGTTATTGGTCACCTTCCTGACTAAGGTCATTTTAGCCCGATCATTTAGACTGGCTGGGCAGCCAGCTCTAGGAAGAGTCCTGGTGGTTCCAAATTTCTTCTATTCATGGATGGAGGCCACTGTGTTCATTGGGACCTTCACTGCTGCAGAAATTCTGTGCTCTTCCCCCAGATCTGTGCCTCAATACAATCCTGTTTCTGAGGTCTACAGACAATTCCTTGGATTCATGGCTTGGTTTGTGCTCTGACATGCACTGTCAATTATGGTACCTTATATAGACAGGTGTGTGCCTTTCCAAATCATGTCCAATCAACTGAATTTACCACAGGTGGACTCCAGTCAAGTTGTAGAAACACCTGACAGATGATCAGTGGAAACAGGATGCACCTGAGCTCAATTTTGAGTGTCATGGCAAGGGCTGTGAATACTTAAAGACATCACACCATCTGAAAAGATTTCCTGAAGCAGAATCATCATATCTTTGAAGTATATCACATGCAGCTTCTGGTTGGATTTACTTAAGCATTAGTTATCCTGCTCTCTACCTTGTCAGATCTCCACATACATTTATACATAAGGTTCCTTAGCATCTGGGCACATTCATGCCGTTAGACATATGACTAACATTATAAAACCTGGCACACAATACCATCCTTATGGCAGCACAACAAGTGACTACATATTGCTCTGTCTGTGCCATGTTGCTGCACACAGGAAGCCTTGATCAGCCAGACTTTTATATTAGTTTAACATATGTGAATAAACTAGAGACCACTTTGCAATGAGCTGCAGAGGCCCCATTGTGTCACCAGTGTAAAAGTACACTCGCATGGAAATATTCCGTTCGATTGCAAAAAAGTGCCCAAACTAACAAATGACATACGCTCACTGGCCACATTGTTAGGTACACATGTTCAACTGCTTGTTAATGCAAATATCTAATCAGCCAATCATATGGCAGCAATTCAGTACAATTTGACATTTAGACCTGGTCGATGACCTGCTGAACTTCAAACTGAGCATCAGAATGGGGAAGAAAGGTGAGTTAAGTTACTTTGAATGTAGCTTGAACGTGGCTTGTTGATGCCAGATGGACTAGTCTGTGTATTTCAGAATGGAATACACAGACAATGGATGGATGGATGGATGGTTGATCCAAAAAAAGAGAAAATATCCAGTGAGTGGCAGTTCTCTGGGTGAAATTGCCTTTTTGGTGTCAGAACAGAACGGGCAGACTGCTTTGAGCTGATAGGAAGGCAAAAATAACTCAAATAACCACTTGTTACAACCAAGGTATGCAGAAGAGCATCTCTGAATGCACAACACGTTGAACCTTGAAACAGATGGGCTACAGCAGCAGAAGATCACACCTAGTGCTGCTCATTTCAGCTAAGAACAGAAAACTTAGGTTGAAATTCACACTGGCTCAACAAAATTGGACAACAGAACATTGTAAAAATGTTGCCTGGTTTGATGAGTCTCGATTTCTGGTGCGATTTTCAGATGGTAGGGCCAGAATTTGGCATAAATAAAGTGAAAGCATGGATTCATCCCACCTTGTATTGATACTTATGGCTGGTGGTGTAATTGTGTGGGGGATACTTTCTTGGCACACTTTGAGCCCCTTAGTACCAATTGAGTATTGTTTAAATGCCACATCATTGTTTAAATGCTGTGGCATTTAAACAATGCAATAGATCCACAGATAATCTCATGTTCAATATTACTTCAAATAGTTTTTTTGCAACATGCTCCTGCTTTTATTTCACAATAAAAGCTTCATTAAGAAATTGAGGGTTTCTGTCCAGGGGGACCCTAGAGGGCTCTTAATTTGAAACAGATGCAGGAAATGTTGAGTTTGTCTAAACAATATAATCAGTGACTTTAACAGAGCATGAGCGAATATAAAATCCTAAAATGTGACCAACTGTACTTTTCAAACAGAAAGAATAAGAAAAAGTCAGGTAAATAGAGGACAGTCACTATAAGATGAAACACAGTTTATGTGAATGAAGGAGAAAACAGCAACATTTATGTTTAGCAGAGCTGTTAGTGTTAAATTAATTTTAATCCTTTAAATCAAAGGATATTTTGACTTCTTATCTTCACCAGTTAACATATAGCCAAGACAAAACTAATACTGAATACATGGTGCTGTTTGAAGGCAGCAGCTACCAATAACTTTTAAGGTGGAACGTTTTCTTGCATGTTTTAATTAATGCATGAGTTGCCTTTGTGAATCAATCAACACACTTTAAATATCAAAATGACTTCAGCCATTTAATTAGCCTTTACTGGCTCTCAGACATGAAAGAGATATTAGTTAAGACTGAAGTTTCACCAAATTATGTTAAAAACCAGTACAGAAAAAAGGTGCTGCAGCACTACATCTAAGTTTAGATCATAGATAAGACGGGGAGCAGATAAGCTGATCTCAGTGCCAGCCAACATCAGCTGATGGCCCAGCTGATTGCCTTCTGAATACTATTTATTACTCTCATACAGCGCATGCTATTTAAGCTGCTTCAGTCTGCAGACATGTTGCTGCCTCTGCAGACGTCTTTGCAACCCACCTCCAGCCCAGCTTCTCTATTTCATGCTGTTCATGTTATTTATGACTTAATCAGTGTCATGTCCAGCGTCAGTCATGCATGCTTTGTTCTGTGAGGGGGTTCAGCTGTTTTTCTTGCCTTTTGGCTTTCCATGGATGTGTGAGGAAGGGTGGTGAAATCAAAGGGTTACTGCTGGTAGGATAACAATCGGGCAGCATAGTGGTATAATGGATAGTGCTGTCCCCTCACAGCAAGAAGGTTCTGGATTTGAACCTGCCAGCTGGCTCTTGGCTTTCTGTGTGGTGTTTGCATATTCTTCCTGCACCTGCATACAGTAGGTTCTCCCCTGATACTGTACTTTGGCTTTCTCACACATTCCAAAGACATGTATGCTCAGTTAATCTGTGATTCTGAACTGGCTGTAGGTGTTAACATGAGTGCAGATGATTGTCTCTTTGTGTTAGCCCTGCAATGGACTGACAACCTATCCCCACTCCCCACGACTTATTTGGATAAGAAGGTGGATGAGTGGAATACTATAATCCCATGTTGACTAAAATGATCTTGACAGAACTGTAGTTACAAATCAAAGAAAGTAAAAAAACTCAGCCAAGCATGTTTCAGGACATTTTTACTTCTCTAAATGCCATGTTTTCTATAACAGACCCACTTGCATAATGCATAATCCCAAATTCAAGTTAACTTAACATGCCCTTACAATTGCGCCGTCAAAGGGGGCATTCAGAGTTTGAGCAGCAGGCTGAAAGGTTACACATTGCCTGCAACCAGTGACACCAACAACACTGACTGCAACCTCTGTGAAGGCAAGAGGCTTACGAGAGCAAAGTTGATCCTAATGTTTTGAAAATTCAACAGAGCAGTGTTTTAGAGGTTAGCTGGGGCTTTCACTATTGATGTAATTAATATTCAGAGTTTGCAACTATACAAGCTAGTGCCCCTTAGCCTTCCCCAGCCCCCTGTTTGTCCAGCGTGAAGGAGTTTGTGTTTCAAGACAGATATCTTAGCTTCCAGCTAACGGACTCACTGAGGCTCTCTCTGCCACTGAATGATTGCGCAACCCCAGGCGAGCTTTTCCCAAAGGCCTTTTCGGTATTCTGTTCACACAACCTTTTTTCAAAGACCCTCATTGATCAGCGGCTCCTTAAGATCCTTAAGATTTCTTCTCGTTCGGTGAGGAGTAACTGTTACATCACTGTCACAGAAAATGAATAAATGATCATATGATTTATGAGGAAAAGTCTGGATTGTGGTTTCTCATCTTACAAATGTATGTTCTTATTTGTTGTATTTGAAATGTAGAATTAAAAAACAGTCCTGAGGATGATTTGTTTGGATATAAATTCATGTACTGAAACTGAAAACCAAAGCGTTAAAAACAGTATTTGAGCATATAAAATTAGGCATAAAAGTAACAGGTAGCTTCCCTCTTTATGAAAAATAGCCTATAGTAAGGAACAGGGAGAGTGAAACCTTTATTATTAGGGCATTGGCATGTCCACTGACAGGTGGGTGTAGAGTAGGCCATGCTGCCTGCTAGGCATCATTTCAGCTAAATGGAGTTACTGAACTGTGTTTGTGTTGTTGGTGCTTTTTGAGCAATTTCTAATGCACTTATCTGATAAATAACAAAGAAATTGCTATGTGGTTAACTGTCCTCACAGACAGGTGGTCACAACCATTTATATGGTGATAAGGTCATACATTGAGCTCAAAGATTCATTCATGATTTGCGTACTAGAAATTCTTTTGGAGTTCTCAGCCACATGTCATAGCTTCCATCATGGTTGGAGTATATGCGGTGGGACTGGACTGGTTTGCTTAAGAGTTTTGAGATCTAATAACATGCTGAATGATTTACCAAGTAAGAAATTTGCTTCCCTCTTGGTGTTTGAATCTGGTTATTGATTATATGTTTGATCATCAATGAAAAATCTTGAAGCATTAATCAGTGAAAAAATCTGCTGCTCTCACACATTTTTTAGATTTTACAGTAATATTTCATGTTATATAAATGAGTGATTTTCAGTTGAATGAGGCATTGTTATGAAATATAACAATCCCTGTCACTTCATGAACTCACCTGAAGGTTATGTTCCCTTCATAAATGAGGCTTTCCACCTCTGATATCATCAAAGGCCCTCTCATCCCCTTTTGACTAACTACCATGACCTACAAAACTCCGAACCACGTCTTCTCCAAACCTTCCACATTAATCAAATGCCTTATTTTTATTCATCACTCTTCTCCCATTTTCCCTCAAGCCCTTTTGACAAGGTAGCACCTCCATCACTGCATTCCACTCACTGTGTGCACATCCTCTGTCATGCAGATGCAGCCCACAGCTTAATTATTCATCCCCAATCTATCCTTTAACAGCAGCCTACACTACAAGTCACTCACCCTCAGTCAATAAATATTCTCTTTGCTAAGATTAGAAGATTTTGCATGACCTAGATATTAAATCAAGTTATTGTTCCAGCTCTGTCATGCTACATTTTCCTCTGACAGTTAAGGGAAAGGAGGGAGAGCGAGAGAGAAAGAAAGGTAGAGAGGGTGTGAGGCAGATGGATGCCATTTTAAACAAATGCTTCAGTTCAACAGTGACCCCTGCTGTAGGGTGCAGACTGCTGTTCCTTTCCTCAGGACAAACAGCTTTGAGGACACTTCAGTTCAGGGACCTAGGGTGCGTTCCAAAAGTACCTTCTATGTCCTTTTCCTAACCTATTTTTCTTGACCTCGTTGAAAACGTCATCGAGGTCAAGGAAAGGTGGGTAGGAGAATTGTCTGCTGCCGTGCAAAGTCTTCTTTTGACGATTTACTAAAAAGGCACAGTGTCAGTTTTATGACTGAAAGTTGTAGACAGGAGTATTTTTACGGCTGGCCTTATGGCACATGTAAGAGTTTCATTTTCAGGAGGAGAATATTTAAACGAGTTACGCAAATGTGAATTGGCCTACAAAGTCTGTGTCACACAGTTTACTGCAAATTGGAAGAAATCTCACATCGAAAAAATCATGTTGTATGCCTGTTGTGATTGTGATAGTTGCTACTAGGAGTGTTCATTTTTAAGAGGGGGAGATGTTATCACAAGTGTGTAATCGGCACTTTGCGTGGATGGCTGAAACCTGTGAGCGCAGTGCCAGAACTTTGGCTCTGTCCTAAAACTCTTCACTCAGTTCTCACGCTGAGTGTTTAGAGGTGAGCCCCACTTATTGCGCCTCAATAATGCTGGGATTTTCATGAAACAGAGCAGAAATTAACTAAACAAAGCTGTCTTTTTCTCAACAGTGCGTAAACAGCGAGCAACTTCTCTCATTTTGTAATAATGCAGCGCTCCTCTGGATAAATCTTGCGCTGCACCTGAGTCCTAATCCTCAGAACCCTTTGCACAGTGCCCAGCGATTACTCTAAGAAGAGTTCTTATATCAAAAGCATATTGATTTTCCTTCATCCTTCTCTAATTTTCCTGAACTGTCTCGCTGTTTTCAGAGAGAAACACATGTGTGACACCTGAGGTTACACTGGATTAATTTGGTTAGTAGGCCTGCCACACTCTCCCTCACGCTCCCTCCTTTTTTTTGAGCCACTAATTTGTGCTGCTCTTGGCAGAATGCCGATTACGTGAAATGGCAGCGTCTTCGTAAGTAAATTAAAGCCATTGTTAGTAGATCACCCTGCAATTGCGGCATCATAACATTTGTTCCATTCCTAATTTGTCCCTCTTAGTAAATCTGCCCTATAGCCTATAAAATTAAACATCTTATTTTCTTATATTGTAGAACTCCTTTCCTCCTTTCTGTTTAGGATTTCTGTGACTGCAGTAAAATTCCCTCCATACATCACTTATCCCAGCTGACCTGATGTAAAAAATTAATTTACGATAATCCTAAAAGCTGTAATAAAGCAAATGACATTCATAATGCAAATTGATTATAAAAAACCTTAAACACACTTTGATCAGTTAATATAGATCAGAATCTTGAGCTTATATAAATCTAATTCTTCCGTTGCAATGAATTATGGGACGGCATTTTCTCCTCTCCTTTCATAAAGGATTGTTCTAATGTATCCTATGCTAAAGGAGGCACTAAAGGAAGCATTGAAGCTCATTTCCTTACTATTTGGAGAATTGGAACAGTCCTTATTATGGCCGCCACGCAAATACTTACAGGGCACCTCTCTCAGTTAGGAACCTTCCTAAGCAAAATGGACTATTGGAACACACCCCAAGTCTTCAGTTTGGCGGCATCTCCATGCCGAATCACTCATTAAGCGTGTAACCTGTGTGTGACTTCTCATATCCAACTATCCACACATATTGTACAGAATTTAAAAAGTGCTGAAGGAAAAAATACTGCAGGACTGAATCGGATGAAGTAATCTTTTGATACACCTCCAGACCCTCACTGATCGCTACACAAACTGTTTTCATGCATTCACATCTTTCTCCCATGGTGCCTTTTTATAAATTTGATGAATCACTGGACAAACTTAGTTGCTTTTCTGATGAGAATAAAGAAATCGTAATCACTTTTTTTCAAACAGGTATTTTAAAAAATTATTGATTTAATAAAATTTTAGTGTTTTTAAAATTATTCAATAATCAGTTACATTTGCGTTTAAGTGATGTACATATTATCTAACTTCTAAATATCTAAAAGCACATACACCTTAACAGATCTGTGACAACCCTGTGCCTTTTCAGGACTGGTTATTTCACTTGCTTAATGCTTCCTACTTTCAGGTAATCCTTGGCCTCCTACCTCACTGAAGAAATGACTTTACCTGCTCAGGAGTGTATATAAGTTGGTTTCCACCAAAGATGGCTTTCTTTCCCACTGGATGGCTAGAGTCTGCCAGGCACCCAGCTTAGTTTTCAATTTCTTACCTCTTTTAAGCCACATGTCTTTTTGGGTTACCATCAAGTCATCTGTTCTACTTGGTTTATCTTTCTTGAGTTACTATTACTTAAATTTGAACTTTGATTAAATTCCTGCTGTCTGGGTCTCCCTTCTTTGTTATGTCCTGAGTGAGCCGGGAATAATGCTCCAGAAAGACATACACACACAGACACAGACAGACACAGACACACACACAGATTGATATATGATCATCATCCTCAGAGTATGTCTGGAATGAGTATGCCCCAAAACAAACGTATCCATGACACCTAATCCTGCCCTAATCGTCAGCTTAACCAGGCAGACTGTTGTCTTGCTGATTTAAAGAAGCAATAAATCAAGCTAGAAAAATGTCTGGATCATCAGCCTTTGTGGGTTTGCTGTGACTTCATACAACAGTGTGAGCTCCATTCACAGAAAAGTGCAAACTTGCTCTAACCAACATAGAAAGAGAAGTGAGAGCCCCTAGTGCTTTAGTATTTGTATTGATCATATTTATATTTAGGGAAGCACAGTGGTGCTGTGGAGTTTGCACGTGTTCTCTCCAGGTACTTTGTCTTCCTCCCAAGGTCCCAAAATATGCATGGGTTAGGTTAACTGGTAATTCTAAATTTGGCCACAGATGTGAATGCAAGAGTCAATGGTTGTTTCTCTCTGTTAGCCCTGTGACAGACTGGTGACCTGTCCAGGGTGTACCCTGCCTCTCACCCTATGACGGCTGGCATAGGCTCCAGTCTAAGCCCCCGTGACCCTGAACTGGATAGCTGGAAGAAAAAGATTGAGTTTGTTTTACTTTACTTTTTTACTACACAGTTTTTCACAGATTTAATTAACATTTATGACTATTTTATAAATGCGAAATATCCAATTTTGTGGATGCTCCACTGCTCTTATCTGCCAGTGATTATTAGATTATTCTTAGATGTCAGGGATGCAGATTCTCCCAAAACTCACTCATACGGGACATCTAATCCTGCCCTAATCCTCACCTTGACTGCTCCTCTGAGCAACAGGTGTAATCTTTTTACAAAACTGGAAGACTTGAGTTTGGAAGATGGAGTGTGGGGTTTTTGAGGGCATACAAACCATGCTAGGGGGACCATGTCTGAAGTCACACCAGTCCCCACAGCTGCCGCCTTGTCAATGCAGGCAGCATGCTTTATACTCCCCAGTTGCAGGGAAGAGTAATCACTTTCTGCAGGAGCAGTGAAGATTTAGCTGTCTGCTTACCTTCAGCCCAAACTGTCAGTCACTCAGGATAGAGCATCTGCCTGGAGGCTGCCACGGAAAGCATACATCATCCACCTATCATATCCTCATCCTGCTGCTAACTGCTATTACGCCTTATGAATCAACGTGTCAAAGGGAAATATTCATGAAAGGCAATTAAAATAACTAAGAGATCTATCAACCAAAAAACACAGGAGCTGACAAGATTACCATCTTGATGAATATTTATCAAAAGAAATGGCAAGATCAAAGGGTTTTCTACTGCTAAAGCACACGCAGACCTCTCACAGAGCTGGGGAAAAAGCAAAAAAGATGCACCATGGTGTTTGCTCAGAGATGAATTTGTTAAATGATAAGGATGATGGTTTAAACAGACTCCAGGGGCTTGTGGGTAGACATGGCTGCAGGTGGAGGAGCAGTTGAAGAGGGAGGAAGATTTGACTAATTCCTGCAGGCTCCAGTATATTTAGGAATAAGGCACTAAAGCCAAAGAAGATTTTCCAAAGGCTATGTCAGACAGATAAAACAGAGTTCAAAGTACTTGATTCCAAGTAATGTAGGTTAGTCCCCAGAACTCCTTATAAGAACACAACTTAAGGTGCACAAAGGCCCAAAGAACCTAAAAAGCAAATATTCAAAGAAATACTCTTTCTTCAGTTCAGATATTTTAGGGTGTGGGTTTGCCTTCAGAAATACAAGAACACAATATAAACTGAAACTGAAACTTTATGGATTGCTGTTTCCTGCAATCGTGTCTTAAAATCTAGAATTCCTACATAATTTTTTTATTTATTAATGCACCAACCTCACATTTAGTTTAATAATTTTATATTTGCATGTTGACTTAAAGAGGGCATTGTTTTCAAACTCATACTTGACTGATGTTTAATTATTGTACCTTTTTTTTTTTTTTTAGGA
>VUQS01049941.1:14609-27615 GCA_015108495.1 Heterochromis multidens | reverse complement strand
TGTGTATATATATATATATATATATATATATATATTTTTTTTTTTTTTTTTTTTTTTTTTTGATTTAAATTTTTTTTTTTTTTTTTTTTTATTTTTTTTATTTTTTTTTTTTTTTTTTTTTTTTTTAGGAATTTATGATCTGTAAATCAAAATTCAAAAAGGGTTCAGTCAAACTGAAAATATAATATCTGCCAGTAAACAAAAGTAAGGCTTTCAAACGTCTATTCTTGACATTAATTCTGCTTGCATCCTTTACTTTTTACCTGTATAAATGAAAAATGTGGCTATTCAGCACAAAAAATTACAGCCAAATAACTAGGGGTCTAAAAAGCCCACTCTTAATCCACTGCTTTTAATACACTGTGTTTGTATGTTTGTATGTTTATCAGAGTATATATCACAGCTGAGCAGATGATGAGGAGGTGTTATGTCATGATGATGATGTCTTCATATTGATATCTGAATTTGTTTTTATTTAAAAACTCCAGTATCTGTCAGGCCAGCTGGTTCTCATTCCCAGGGTAATAAATAAGTCCTTTTGTCAAACACCAAACAACACTGGCATTTAGTGTGGTGATGTCTTTGGTTTATAGCAATGACCGAACAGGTTTCACACACCCAACTTTTCATACAGAAGCTTATGAAGGTCCCTTTGATGTCACTTTTAAATGCACTGGATAACAGATTTTTTAAAAGCAGATTTTGAAAGAATAAAAACTTCTAATTATTAAAATTATTTGGTTGCAGTTTATTTGTTCTGTTTAGATTCCTTTATTTGACAGATAATTTAAAGAATTTTGCTATTTTAAAATGTTTGAAAATATAATCAACAACAGCACCCGAATAACAGTTTTTGTTGATAAATATTGATGTGTACATTACTATAATATGAATGTTTGTCTTTAAATGTGCAGTTATAGATCTGAAGTTTAATATTTTACAACATTTTATAATATTTTATAACACATTGTAAGTTTGTCTACCTAATAAAACATTTTCCATCTTTTCTCCTTCTATAGCAATTATTTACGTTCGTAGAAAAACAGTGAGTGAAAAGCAAAGGGAAACAAAGTATGAAACACTCCCAAAAAGGACACAAACCGGGGTTTCCTGGCTAACAAATGTGTAACTTTTTCTACTGATGCCTCTCCAACCTAAGTCTTTAGCTTTTTATAGGAGAGCAGATACCTCTTGGTGTCCAACATTGAGACAGCTGGTGCATCAAGGCACCACTACTTGGTGCATCTCTCTCTGACACCAGTGGAATCCAACAAAACAGCATTATTTGATGCCCTTGAATGAGAAAATTTTGGTCTGGATTTAATTGAACGAGTTTCATAAATTGCCATGACAATTGTTTTTTTTTTTTCAAGAGTTCAGCCACCATTACACACTACATCACTAGCCATATGTGAAACAATGACACTGTATTAAATGAGTTTAGGAACTGGCACAGACATGAAATGGTGTGAGACAGATGTCAGACTTTTACAAACTCCATTAAAAGTATCATTAAATTTGCATATGACCCAGGACAGAAGGTTGTTAAAGCTTAGCAGATAATTTGAACATTTGATAGAGTTGAACTATAGTGTTTCCATTCAAGGCTAAACTCTACCATCAGCATTCAGACAAGATGAGTTATAGCCTTGTCTCGCCTGAGCCTTGAGTGTTAACTGAATTAAAATTCAGCTCTGAGCAGAGGACATATAACTAGAGAAATTTTTTCCGCAAGGCAGCAAGGAAGGAAAACAAAAATGTGGGTACTGGGGAACTGTTAGAAGCAACAACAACAATGCAAGCCTTTCCAGCAGGTTTTAGATGATTTTTCTGTGTAACCAGTAGGTGGGAAACAGCATCAAAGATCAGGGGTGAAGTTGTGGAAGTGATACTTTGGGTGAG
This sequence comes from Heterochromis multidens, assembly GCA_015108495.1. NCBI lineage: Eukaryota > Metazoa > Chordata > Actinopteri > Cichliformes > Cichlidae > Heterochromis > Heterochromis multidens. The sequence continues at coordinate 25,713 of VUQS01049941.1, read as the reverse complement.
GAAGATAGCAGAAAGTTAGGTGAAGTGAGGACATGGCAGGTAAGGTTCCTACAAAAACCCTCATTACTCCAGTGCTATCACCCTCCTAAAATGTGCTCCTGTGCTGACTGTTATCTAGTCAAGCTCATATGTGAGTGAGGGGAAGAGCAGATAGCCTCCTGTGCTTTCCATCTGGCTATCGTCTTACACTTTATGTTTACCAATGAGCTTGTTGAGGAGATGGCACCATTCAGGGCAACAGACGGGTGATGTGCAGTGCAAGCCAGTCAGTTTGTGTCTCTTTCTCCAGTTTCACCTCTAAGAATTGAGGAGGAAAATTGGGGTGGTGTTACAACCAATGACTGCATCATTTGTACCTGACCAGCTTATTAATGTGCCTTAACTTCAACAGTGGCCTTGGCACAAGTACTACTTTTTTTTGGTATCCAGTGTAGACCTAATTTCCCCATAACTTGATCAAAGGAGGGTGAAATTTGCCAACTTTTGCCAAGCTATTTCAAAAAGAGGAGCCCAGTGCAGAATGCAGAGGTGAGCTTACAAGGCAAATAAAGGTGAATGTTAATAAAAATTACCTGAGATAAAATAAAATGCCTCTAAGGGAAACAGGCAGGTTCCTGTAGAGTGAGCTCACAACAGTTCAAACAAAAGATAATCCACCAGAGGAAAAAAAAACAAACTGATGAATGGAAAACAGGAAAACAATTGAGGGAAAAACACAGAGACACCAGGGGACAAATAGGGAGTTAGGCAGGAGCACAGGATGGTGAACATATGAAAGGACACAGTTGCAAACTCTCACACTCTCTCACACAAACAGGTTGATTGGGTGACAGGATGCAGGTGGAAACACTTAGAGCAGTGCAGGCAATCATAGGCACAGGAAAACAAGGAAAGGAAACACTATGGAGGATACTCTCTGTATCTGAGTAGTTTACCATAAACATAGTATTACTACATCTACAGCTACTACCTGTGGCAAAGCTAGACTGCTAGCTACAGTTATTATTTTCCTTTTCACACTGACTGTGAAATAGCTTTTAAGTGCACCTTTGTAGCGATGAACCCAACGAGAATGATCAGTTCAGTCCACAGTCCAACCCATTCTCACCCAACTCGTTCCATTTTTCAGGACCCATTGGCATTGCATTTTATTGTACAGGTTAGTATGTGATGTCTCGCATTTGTCATGACACAGATCAAAGCAGTCAAAGATAAAATAGTGATAAGCATGTTGTAGATGAGACAACATGTACAGCACTGTGAAAAAGTATTTGGAGGTCACAAAAGAACCCATCTAAAGAACTGCAGGCCTCACTTGCCTCAGTTAAGGTCAGAGTTCATGATTCAACAATAAGAAAGAGACTGGGCAAAAATGGCATCCATGGGAGAGTTCCAAGGAGAAACACTGCTGACCAAATCTTACATTTGCCAAAAACATCTTGACGATCCCCAAAACCTTTGGGAAAATATTCTGTGGACTGACGAGACACAAGCTGAACTTTTTGAAAGATCTGAGTCCTGTTACATCTGGCATAAAACTAATAGCATTTCATAAAAAGATAATTTTTCACACAAATTTCAACAGTGCAAAATGCTATCAGTATACAATGACAGCTACAATGGATTCCTACATATCAGACTTAGAAAACAGTTTGCTTTGATGGCGGACCTTTTCTGCTTTCCTGCATCTCTTTTACCCGCATCTGCAAATCTCTGTACAGGGACGGAGGCACCCCCTACTCCATTTATTGAGATCATCAGCAGACTTTCTTAGTTTAAGAGTCAATAAATATGGGAAAATTACTCAGCTTTGTAATGTACCACAGGTTGTAACTTGCAAATGATGCAGTGAATGACGGTCAGGTCAGGATTAATCTTTTTACACAGGAGTGCAGCTGCTGTCCTCTAATGCCCCATCACTCGCAATGCCAACAAACTGTGCATGTAACATTTCTTCAGATATGCCTTTTATAGCAAGGCTTTCTAACTGTGGGATTTCACAGACAGCAGCTATGGTGCATAAGTAAGTTCAATAAGTAAGAAGCTGCAGCCTGTAGGGAATTCTGATGTCAGTGTTTGACACTCCATAGAAACGTTTCAAGGATTTTTATTGTGAGTTTCCTGTAAAATCTGACACCCTGAATCAAATTCATTTCTTTTTTACTTGGCTACAGTGATGCATAGTGGCTTAATGAAAGTTGGAAAGGAACGGATCATCCCTCCCCCAGGTAGTGTCAGTTTCTGGCTGGACTGTTGTTTGTGCTGTTGAATGTTTCAAGATGCATCACTATAAATCAGAGAGGGGGATAAATTATTTTGTACTTTTATATCCCCACCAAAGATAAAGGTGGAGTACCAGGAGGGATGGAAATACCCCCATCCCTCCTGGTACTCCACCTTTATCTTTGGCAAATTGCACCCTGCCTAAACCTAACCAGCAACAGAAAGTGAAATGTCCAAATTGAAAGTTAAACAAAAGTAGAATAAAAATCTACAAAATAATATTCCCAGATGGGGCCCCAACTCAGCTCCTATCATCTCTTTGGAAGTCATACTGTATGACCTGCCTCATATGCTTTTTTGGTCAGTTGTTACACTTCCTCAGTTGGCAAAATGGCTTTTTGGAGTACTGCCCTTCATATTGAAAAAATGATGGAAAAGGTAATGACAAAGATTTGTGATCAAGTGTCGGCATGTGATAAGTAAGGACTGAGAATTTGTTGCAGTTCCCCCTCACTGTTTTTGTCACCTTTAAGCTCATTGTTTTGGTTTCTGGCCTGCTACATTACTGGTTTAATGGATTGGCATGCCATTCATCAGTGTCATTTTCAGCCACAGCAGGCAGCTTGCAGATTTAGTGAATAGGTGGCAAAGAGAAGCAGAGAGCAGCTTAAAGGTCAAGTATGCTTCTCAGATGTTTCCACGGAACAAAACAGAACTAAACAAAGGGTGAATATTGCAATTACATGCACCAGATGGCAAGAAACTCAACTCTAGAGAACACTTGGTTAAATGGATCACATCACCTGCAGCACCAATTAAGTTCTTGGGGCAATTGTTTGTACACAGGATAAAGCTACCTCATATGGGGAATTACAAATATATTAACAACTATGAATGTGGGTGATAGGGGTACAGCTCTGAGAATTGGGGGTCTTGATGAATCTCATTGTTGTGGCTTTAATTAATGGGAATGTTGTTCTGCTGGATGAGTAGAGGCAGCTGCTTACTTGTTTGCCATATCACATTGAGATCCAATTATATGTCAGTGTGGTATTTGCAACTTGTTTCTAATGCCTCAAAATGGCAAATTAATTCATATTTAAGGAATTTGGACATTATAATTATACTGCATTTTCTTGGCAAAACTGCAAATGTTCAGTCTTTTTCCACATCTCTCTAAAGCTAGAGTCTTTTGATGTAGTGATAATACAGAAAATATAGATTAGGAATCTACTTTAAATAATTTCCTAACACATACAAAGCAAAGATTTATGTTGTTAATTGAATATCAGTTATCCACAACAGGAAAGTTGAAACAGAAGACCAGTGCAAATTTATATTCAGCTTCAAAACACCTGAGCTGGCCTGACAGCCAGCAGCTCATTTCCTCAACTCCACTGGGTGCCACAGCACTGATTAAGCTCTGATCCAGCTCATAACCACCCAGCCTAATTCCAGGAGCACAGAGATAAAACACCTTAGGGGGTCTTTGTGTTTTATCTCAAAATGAGGTCCAACCATTTAGTGACACAAAACAGAATTGTTCTGGAGAATAAAGAAAAGAAAAATGCGGGCTAAATGGTGATGATCCAGAGAACAACGGTGGTTATCAGAGTGAGGCAGGGCACTGGAGGTTTTAATACAATTAGACTGGGAACAAAAACAGATGTTGTGTTTTCTGCCTATGTTAATTATTTTCAAAGAGATGTAGAATTTCTTAATATTGATCCAGACATTGCTTTGTTGAAATTTGCATAAAGCTTTGTTTTATACATGTTTCACAGAGATATGGCAAACAATCTCACTCCCTCTGCGTCTCTCTTTCCTCCCCCTTATTTGCAGTGAGTCAGTCTCCATAAGAAAACAGATTGTATTGCAGTCTCAGTTATGAGGGAAATATTCTCTCCTAATGCCATGCTGACAGATTGCTTTCCTCACCAGCAGTGATGGTCTCTCATGGCTCCATCACTAATTCTATCAGACGTCACACATTTTTGCAGGCACTAACCCCGACTCTGCTAATACCGCCTCTGAAGAGACATGAAAAGCCTCATAGTCTGACAGCTGAACTGAAACTGATGCCTGTCAGCATGATGGGCAGTCAAAGTGAAGCGGGGAAATGCACAGAAACATGCAGTAATGTCAGTGCCCACTGAGCACCACGCATGACAGCCCCAGCAGTGTATCCAATGTGATGAACGCGCTCCTCATCACACCATGAAAGGTGAGTGTCTGTTTGAATGTCAAAGTCACGCATCGCACAGCAAAGTTCCTACAGAAGTTAGATGACTAAGCATAACCAAGTAAGACTTAATTCAGTTAAACATATGACTTTGTTAAACCATAGAAATATAACTGGAACAAAGAACACACGATGCACAATGTAAATACCCTTCGAACTGATCAACATACTATATTGTCAGGGTTCACACTGAGGACTCAAGTGCAGGACACAATGGAAAAGTTTAGAAGGTTTAACAGAAATCTCAAATTAGGACAACATGGTATTTCAGTAAACCTAGACTAAGTGAGTGTCTTAGAACAAGTAAGGGATTTCAGATTGGCTGCCAAACAACTGTCTCTTTCCTTTTTTCTGGGTTTGAATTCAGGTGATTCTCTAGAAAACTGAATTGGCACCTCTTCTATTCTCACTTCGAGAACTGAACACCAGTGCTCTTTACTCAGGGAGGCAACTTTAGAGAGTGGGTAAGGCAGGATTGTAGGTAAAGCTTGTAGCTGGCTTCACCAGGTATCTTGAGAGAGGAGAGGATGGGCAAATACCAAGAAAAGGTTCCAGAATGAAGATGTAAGTAATAACTTGAGTTTCAAATGGCCTTAGCTACTCCACCACTAGTGGAGGATGAGATCTGGCAACAACTGAAGGTGGACACCTAGCCTAAATGCTATATTGATTGCAAATGGGAAACTTGTGCGCTGGCTAGGATTTCCTGAAGCCGCACCTGCCATTGCAAGAGACTGGTTAGTTCCATACAAGCTCACACTCACACAAATAAGGAAGGGAGGGAAGAGAGAGAGAGAGAAAAGGCAGGTGGAGGAAAGGGGGGGGGGGCACTGTATATTCAATATACAATGTATGCTACACTTTCTATAGGCTCCAGCCCCCCTGCGACCCTGGATACCTTGGATAAGCAGAAGAGAATGGATGGATGGATGCTACACTTTCTGTAGACTGTGAGGCTAAAAAGTGACATCAAGTTCTGCTGAAAAGAAAAAGGAGATTGTGAAATAAATAGAATTTATACAGAGATTGGAAGAGCTATACAAATGAGGCCAATAATTGGCTATATCATTATGATGCAGTAACATGCCATTACAGCTGATTAGATAATACATTTTGTTTTATGTAAATAGCATCTTTAAGCAAATCAATATATCATGTTTATATTGATCTCCAAGTTTGCACAGCATATTGAAACGAAGTGCAGCAAATGTAGTTGTTGTAGCCTGTATCATATCAAGCCATCTGAAAACCTGATGATTCTGGTAACTGACTGATTGATCAGTGCAGCTCAATATTTTTATGGCAGTTTTTCTTCTTTTAATAAAAGGTGGATATCAAAGACATGACAGGAAATGAGAAGACACGGTACTGACTTGTGACAAAAACCCTCTGCTGTGTTAGGAATCACAGGTACCACTAAAATGCAGGATACAAACAGAGGTATTTTGCCATTAAGAGACTGGAAAGAGGTTGTACACACGGAATAGGAATTCCAGTGACAGTGGACAAGAGGGGGGTAATGGAGGATAAAGCTTCTGTAGTGTGGAGTGAGGGAAAAGTGTGTCAAGCTGAGGTAGGCTGCTGATTGGGAGGTTGTTTGCTGGCGGGCAATGAGAGGGGCAGGCAGCTGATGATTGTGAGACACAGGAGACTTCTCTTGTTAGGTTAGCAACAAGATACACTGGAGCAGAATCCTTAGACACAAATCTTTAGTTGGCCTTGAAGTTTTACTACCTCTGCGGTTGAAACAACAATCTGGTGAAAAATGGATGAAGAGCTGCAGTAGACGGGAGGCAGATGTGCAGGATGTGGTGACAACACCCTCACAAACACACACAAAAAATCTAAAAAAAACAGACACCTCATGGGGGAATATCATGGGGCATGGCCACTGGCTGGTTTTATGGTACACTCTGTATTTACTAGAGTATTTCACAGTATTTAGCTTAAAGTTAACCCTAAGCCTTACCCTTGTAGCTCAGTCACACCAGAGTAAAAATAGGGCAGCAACCTCCTTGAGACTAGGAACACTTCATGATTGCCCAGTGATTGCATTGAATTTTTTTGCATGTGATGACCGATTACAACTAGTGGCAGTGGCCAACTGCTCAGAGGTTGATCATGCATGACCACTTTCGATCACAGGGTGAATGCATAGGCCGTCTGGTGAGAGGCAACCTATCTCCAAACAATTGTGGTTCAATTCAAACTGATTACAGTCACTCTCAGAGATTGGTGAAGGTTTGTGTTTATGAATTAGATGCCAATTATTTGCAGACAGACTGCCAAGTCTCTTTGCAATAGGAGACTCGACGCAACTGGTCTCCAACTAGTTGTATTCTGGTTATATTCCCATATAAAAGTAAGGTTACTGAGTGCCTATGTCAGTTAAATCACCATCCTGTAGGAACTCTGTCATTACTTGAATTTCTGTTTCAAATCTGTGAGGTTCTGGCTGGAGTCTGGATGTAAGTAGTCAATGTGAATTTCTGTTTATTGTGAGTTTCTCTGTATGTTGACAGCAACAGATTTGAGATTTTTGTTGATTTATTATAGTTAATTGCTGTATTATCACAAACAGATTGCATGTAATTGCCAACTTTACCCCATTCAATCGCAGACTGATTCCATCTTTTTGCTGTTTTATCGCAGTCTTGATGCACCAAGATGACTTTGAAGATGGTAACCGACTGCGAGTGGTCACAGACCTGGTCCCCATCTTTGAAGCAACAATGCCAAAGGCAACGAGTTCACAAGTTCATTGCACAGAGTCACAATAACTTTGGTTGTGCCACAGTCTCCAACCACTGTTTTCTGTAGCGTGACTGTAGCATTAACGCAAACCTGTTATGTTCATTTTTATTCTCTGAAACTGCTAGACTAGCTTTGCATGATAAACAGTTAAAAAGACAAATTATTTAATCTCATGCCAGATTTATGCAGCTTGAAATTAACTGTTTTAGCTCCTGTGGCTTTAAAATCTCACTGTTTTTCGATTGGCTGCCACTTGCTTGTGTTATGGTACTGGGTCTGTTTACCCAATGATTTTGAGTTTTTTGGACTTTTTAGTTTTCGTTATTTAAATCTGTGATTCTTGGTTTTCTTAGGCTTTATATTGTTTCTTGTACCCTTTTCCTTTAGTGTATCAGTTCTGTTCTTGGCCCCTAGTTTTGACTCTTATTTTTTCCCCAGTGTTCCATCTTTTTGTGTCAAGTTTCTGTCAGTGATGTTCCCCTTGGTTGGTTATTTCCTGTTTTATTTTGGTAACCTGTGTCTTGCATGTTTGGTATTTAATTTACTTCCCGAGTATGGTCTTTTGTGTTTAGTTTCAGCTGTGTTTCCCCCCGTTGCCTCTTCCCTCATTACCTCTTGTATTTATTGTCATTGTCTCCCCTTGCCCTTTGTCGAGTTGTTCCACTTGGCTGTGCTATCCCTCATGTTTTTTCTCAACGATTCCTCATGGCCTTTTGATTTTGTTACCTGTTTCAGGACTGTAAGTTTATTGGTCTTTTTCATGAAAATAAACTGATGTCAACTCACACAATAGTAGGAAAATGTTGGAAAGCAACCATTTAAAGCAGTCTGAAGCCTGAGTGTCTGGACCATCTCTTTATACTTTGGCCATTTTTAATACAAGCCTCCAACATTGTAGCAGTACAGGCCTTATATACATATGACAAAAAGATAGGAAAAGTATTGTAGGCCTCTTTTAAACATGATACCACCAAGACATCCCAATGGCTAAACAATTAATTCAAAGAAAACTGCCTGGTAGAATGGGTGATATTTAAAGTAAAAGTCATTATTAAACCCTTATTACTATAATGGGAGTAATGAGAATATATGGATTTATTACATCCATTCCTTCATTTTCTGTAATTGGAAAATGTATGGTTTGACATACACACTGCCATTTTACAATGAAAATGGCAGAAGTACATTTGACCTTTAGAGTAAAACAAGTTAGAAGATACTTTATTCTTCTGAAATTACACACATACATTACACTACATTACCACTGTAGAGAAAGTTATGGCCTCCATTGAAGAAGAGTTCATTTTAACAGAGATTTTATAAATGTATAATTATACGTAACTGGGCCCACAGAAATAATTGTGTAGCTACAAATAAGTACAGAAAGTAATTTAATGCCAAGTTCTCCCCCATGGCACTCAATGCATGAGGCAGATGAGAGGGATTTTCGAAGGGATTATGAGCATTAGCACCCCACTACCTCCTGCCCTGGTGGGCCTTATTAGTTGGCTGAATATATTATTACAAAAATATCTTTGTCTGAATATCTGCTATGCAAAACTCTTCTATCAAATGACAGCTAGAATCATATTATTTTGGACTTGCAGAGAATAAGAAAAACTGATACTCAAAACCATGAGTTGCAATGCATCAGCTTGAAAACAGACTAAACATAGAAAAACATGCATAAATAAATACATGACAATGTCCTCTTATGACCTTTTCAATGATTTAAGAGAAATTTGGTAAGTAGTGGTAAAACTGCACTTCTCTCATTAAAGAGAAAAAGCTGTCAGGACACAGAAAAATGCGTGAATGACATCTCATCTAAAGATGGAGATAAAAGTAGTAATATCTAGTTTTCCTCTCCTAATTCTTAATGTGTATACAGTATATTGACTCTTCTGCCATCTACCATCTCTATCTATCCCCATATCTCTTTATTTACAACCCGTTGCCTCCTTTTGTACAGCTGTGGTCAGAGGTTTAAGTAGACTCATCATGGGCAAGAATGCCATGGTAATTTGGGACTTTTAATTATTTCTTTTAACATTGGAATGATTGTACAGCATACATCTTTAATGACTTTAAAAACAAGAATTTGGTGCAGAATTTTGAATTTATTTGGTATTTTCTGTAATCCACACAGGGTCAAAATTACATATACATATGCCCTCACTAATCTTTGGTTAAATGTCCCTTTGCAAGTTGCACCTTGAACAGATGCTTTTGGCAGCCATCAACAAGCTTCTGGCATAATTCTGGCTGGAAATTTAACCACTCTTCTCGGCAGAATTGGTAGAGTTTGTTTAAATTGGTTGGTTTCCTGGACCCAGATTTTAAGCATAGCCAACAAATTTTCAATAGGCTTGAGGTCAGGGCTTTGGGAAGGCCATTCCAGAAGCTTAATGTGAGCTTGCTTTATCTATTCCAAAGTCAGTTTTGATCTGTTTGGGATCATTGTCCTGTTGGAACACCCAATTGTATCTGAGTTTCAACCATCTAGTTGTTGATTTGAGGTGACGCTGAAGAAGGTAGTCCTCCTCCATTATTCCACTTTGTACCACTGGCAGCAAAACAGCCCCAGAGCATGATATCACCACCACCATACTTAACAGTTGGTATAGTTGTTCGTAGGTTTGAAAACCTCACCTTTACTCCTCCAAATATACCTCTTCTCATTGTGGCCAAATAGTTTTTGTCTATTTGGCAAAGATACTGTAAATGAATCTTTGTCTCGTCTGACCATAAAAGTTTTCTCCAGAAGGCATTTGGTTTGGGCACCTGCAAATTTCATTCAAGCTTGAAGGTGTTTATTTTGGAGCAGGAGCTTCATTCTTGGTTGGCACCCTGTCAGTCCATGGCGATGTAAACCTCACTTCAATGGGGACAATGATGCTGGTGTTCCAGCAGTTTCCAGTAGTTCCCAGTTCATGGCAGGCTTTAGCTTTGGTGGTTCTTGGGTTTTTCCTGAACATCCTAACCAATTTCCTTTCATCTGCTGGTGACAGTTTGGGTCTTCTTCCAGACCTTGGCAAAGTGGTGACACATCTGAATAACATTCAGACAATTGTATGAACTGATGATATTGGACTCTACAGTTGTTTAGAAATTCCCAACTCGTGTAAATCTACAGTTCTCCTTCTTAGATCTTCACTGAGTTCCTTGGACTTTTCCATTGTTCTGAGTATTGGTCAGTCCAATGAATGTGTTCAAACATATAATTTGTATGCTACCAAAGAGAAACTACCAGCTGTAGTCAATCATGATCACTAATGAGAATTTAATATTCTTGGTCTTGTGAAGTTAAAAGACATTGTAGAGCCTGTAGCACCACTTACTGAAAGATTAAAGTGAGCATATGTATATATTTGAGCCTTTATGTATACTTTTGAACCTGTGTGGATTAGAGAAAATCCCAAGTAAAATTGTGCACCCAATTCATGTTTTTAAAAGTCATTAAAGATGTATACTGTACAATCATTCCACACTGGAAAAAGAACAGTTCAAATAAATCATCAAAAGCCCCAAATTACCATGATATTCATGCCTACAGGGTGGGCCATTTATATGGATACACCGTAATAACATGGGAATGGTTGGTGATATTAAAGTCCTGTTTGTGGCACATTAGTATATGTGAGGGGGCAAACTCCCCAAGATGGGTGGTGACCATGGTGGCCATTTAGAAGTCGGCCATCTTGGATACAACTTTAGTTTTTTCAATAGGAAGAGGGCCATGTGACACATCAAACTTATTGGTAATGTCACAAGAAAAACAATGGTGTGCTTGGTTCCAACGTAACTTTATTCTTTCATGAGTTATTTACAAGTTGCTCTTTGTTCACAGCCATTGACATGTCGAAGAGGTTAACACGTGAGGAG
>VUQS01049941.1:0-14589 GCA_015108495.1 Heterochromis multidens | reverse complement strand
GCCGACTTCTAAATGGCCACCATGGTCACCACCCATCTTGGGGAGTTTGCCCCCTCACATATACTAATGTGCCACAAACAGGACTTTAATATCACCAACCATTCCCATGTTATTACGGTGTATCCATATAAATGGCCCACCCTGTATAATGAGTGTATGTAAACTTCTGTACACAACTATATTCTATCTGTTGGTCTGTTTTTCCCTCCAACTTCTCCCTGAGGATGAATTCTAGCTTCTAAAATCAGTTTCATTGATCTAATTAATTTGAGTGCTGATTCTGTCATTGACTGATGGAACTCTGAGTGATATGAGATATTACAACACACAATACATCTCTCTCCACAGAATACCTAAATTAGATTGATGACAGCAACTAGTCCTTATTTCTTAGTTTTGTTGGAGTGTAATTCACATCAACAGTGTCACTGCAGTAGAGGAGCTCCTTGAGCAAACATGAATAATTGAATTGGGTCTGGACAAACATGGCTCATGATTAAAAACAGACTGTGACAACATTAAGAGCTCAACAAACACAAATCAGCAGAAAATGCAGGGCATAGACAGGAAATCATGGAGTCCAACAATTGCACCCTAGGGAACAACTTACCTGCCTGACCTGGTAATGATTTAAAATGGAATAAAAATTAAATGAAGGAATTGTGGCTGTAGCTAATAGAGGTGAGCTCCCTCACCGTTTGTTGGGAGTGCTAAGGGACAGTGTCTGGCTCTCTGTGGGAATGGCTTTTACTTTTACTTCAGACTGCAGAGCAGGAATACCAATGAGACATTCATAACTAGGACCGCCGCCAAAACAAGCTATCAAAGCCTCCTTTCTAGATGGGCTCTGATGTCCCTGCTTAGTGCAGTAATAAGAAGTTGAAATTAAGTATTGGGGCTGAGAGAGAGAGAGATGAGTCTGCAGTGGAGGACTGCCTCTTTGCATTTCTCACTCTGACTGTAGATGGGGGTTAAGTGGGTATATTACTGTAGGCAAAGATCAAAGAGATGATTATGATGTACTGTGAAGTTGCACTTGAGACTAAAAACGCTTCTTGGCAATGTGTCATTATTGTAAACAGGCATTACTGCTGAGCATGGATTGAGGTTTGATCAGGATGTTTTAAGGCTCCAATTATTGACAGCTGAATAACATCAGCGCCTCACTTTCTTTTTTATCGTGATCAGAATGTCTTCATTTGCGTGACAAGTGCGAAGGTGATGCCAAAGTGCTAATGGAACTGAGAACATACGTCTAAGATATTAATAAAAATGCATGAATTAATTACAGTAATATTATAAGTTACTCTATTTAAACCTTTTCACAGCTTCCTGTATTGTTTACAGTTCTTAATATTTTTTTTGCAAAATCATAAATTGATCTGATGAACAAGGTATGCCTGTACACAAACATACACTCACTGGACACATCTTGCTAGTAGTGGATTGGACCTCATTTTTGCATTCAAAACTGCCTTAATTCTTCTCAGTTTCCTGTTTTTAGCTCACAGGTGTGGCACCCGGTGTGGTCTTCTGCTGCTGTAGCACATCTGCTTCAAGGTTCAATGTGTTGTGCTTTCAGAGATGCTCTTCTGCATAACTTGGTTGTTTATTTGAGTTACTGCTGACTTCCTATAAGCTTTCTGAAATACTCAGACCAGCCTGTCTGGCACCAAAAACCATTCAAAGCCACTTAAATCACCTTTCTTTCCCATTCTGATGCTCAGTTTGAACTTTGGCAGGTGGTCTTGACCATGTCTACATGCCTAAATGCACTGAGTTGCTGCCATCTGGCTGATCATATATTTGCATTAACAAGTAATCGAATAAGTGTACCTACTAAAGTAGTACACCTATTCGATTGGTATGCACATGCATAAACATACAGTGCATAAATCCCCCCCAAATTACAATGTAATAATTTAAACAGGCAATCACATAAATGTGAATTCAGGCTTGCATTATGTAGATATTTGCATTAACGAGCAGTTGAACACGTGTACTTAACAAAGTGGCGAGTCTGTGTATATTTCTACAGAGGCAGCGAGTCAGTCCCCACAGATTCTAATGGTTTCTTCTGTAGCAGAAATAAACATGCAGCCTGGTGCAAATGATTTTGTTCTCTAACTCCCTTCCTGATAACTGCACAGGTTTAAAATTATGCATTATTAGGGCTGTGGCCACTTTGAGTGGCAGGTGGCTGATGTTTCATCTTGTTCATTGTGAATTATGGATGGACCTTGCTAAAAAAGCTAGCTAGCATAAGTGGATAACTTCCTAGGTCATCCCTCCTGTGCTCAAAACGAAACAAAACAAGACAAAACCCCTAGGATGCTGATGCCAAAATGCCAAACATTAATCTTCAAACATTAAACCATAAACCAATGGATTACACCATATAGTCTCTGGGTCTGCAACTGGTACCAAGAGTTTTAAATGTGACATGCTGAATTTCCTGTCCTATTTTTGTTTTTAATTAAAATCCATAAGACAAAATTAATCTGTGCATTTCATTCAATACTTGACTGCATGTGTCTATGTCTTGAGTCACTATTGAGTTTACTTGATACATGTTGACATTTCCTATAACCTAGTATGTACCCTGTGATATTTAAAGAACCAATGTAAAACATTTCAATTCACATTCACAGTTGCAAAGGTACTGTATCTTATTTCCCTCTATAGGACAGGGTCTTGACACTACAGAGATCCAATGAGGTTGAGTATGCTTCACTGCACTTGTTCCTGATTGCGTACCCGACCATTTCCCCTTTTCCTCATGCACATTATTTGCCTCGCCTGCTGCTAATACCTTTTTTGGAAGCAGTGAAATGCACTTTTCTGCTTTCTCTAGTCAAGCATCAGGAACTAGGTGTTTTCCAGGCCAGTGAGTGTGTGTGTGTCACTCTGGCAGCAAAGAGCCACAGAAATAAAAGCTTTGAGTGTGTGCAAGCATCACTTCATTATCAAGGAAATGTTGAAGGGCTTTGTCCTTTCACCTGCTTCTCACTTGAATGGAGCCATATTGCTTTGTCCAGAATGTTCACTGCTCGAACTTCCCTTTATGCCTTGCATGACCCCTTTGCACTCTCTCTGTCTCTCTCCTATAGTATTTGTTTTCTCTTGCCTCTTTATATTCTTCTTTCATGCTCTTTTCGTCTCCTGGCAATGTGCTTATCAGTGTGATAAGATGTAAGATAGGACATAAACAGAATATTTTAGAATTGAAGTGCTGCAAACAGTAACACTCTTTGTAGAGGTGCAGCTTAGACCTCTGGGGCTAACAAACAAAGCATCAACAAAGCAACATGTATGGCAAAAACTGCAGTTCTTCAAACGGCCACCCGAGGCTGGCTCAAAAAGTGAGTCAACCCCATAGATTACCATGTTAAGCTGTCCATTTTAGAGCAAGCTCTTTTGATTGCTACAGCCTCACCTCTAGCAGTGAATTTCTGCACAAGTCACCCATTTATATTGTATTAAGGCTTAAGGTTACACATTATTTGGTGTGTTTGAATGACAGCTGGGTGCTGTATGGCCTTGTTTAGGGTTTGGTTGTAATGAAAGGAGTCAGAAGTTCAGTTTTTTCGGGAAGACATTATTTTAAGCCTTTTTTTCCCTGGCAGAAAAAGCATCCCATCTAATGTTTTTTTTCCTGGCAATGTGCTACGTGGCAGCCTGTTACAGCCGCTTACATTATTTAATTTTTTAATGACTTTATGAGCTGATAAAGTTGATTTTTCTTGCTCATTGTGATTTATGTGAAGGTGAAATTGTGACTGTATCTGTCTTCAGGACTTTTTGGGTGGACAGAGATGTTAATCTGAGCAGTAAGAAGAAATGTGGTGTAAATATTGGTGAAAAGCACGTTACTGTGAAGGAACATTTCTGTGGCCTGGATTTTGAACTGTTAGCTGTTGGAATGCATCCATATTACTTGTCAAGGGAATTCATCATTGCTGTTTCTGTTTAAATCCAGTCTGAATTAACACACTGTTTGGATTCCTCCATCAGCTTACGCAGAGGTGATCCAAATGACTGTGTATGGATCCAGACTGTCCTCTGTGTGTCATGGTGTGAGGATTGTAGACCCAAATGCAGACTGAATGCAAAAACTGACTTTTATTTGGGTTTAAACAAAAGCCAATAAGGTACAAAGATCCAATAGAAAAACAACAGGGATCCAAAAACACAAACTGGGGAATACAAGGGAGGAATAACAGATGCTCTGACACAGGACTTTTGTACTTTACATTTTTATGAAAGTTTGACCTTATTTGACCTCGAGGAAGAGGTCAGAGGTCCAAAGTAGAATCCCCATGTATCATTCCCTATATGCCTATATGTCGTCAATTCAAACAATAGTCAAGGTCAAGGTCAATAGATTGATCTGAAGGTCAAAATTATAATAATTCTATATATAGAGAATTATTATCATTTTGACCTTCAGATTAATCTATTGACCTTGAAGGAGAGTTCAGAGGTAAAATGTGACATAATATTTTAAATCTGTATATGGTACTTTCTATATGTTAACAATACATACCACACTTGTAAGCATCATAGTTTCTAAGTTATAAGGCTTTTTATCAATTTCCGACCAATAAATCATTAAGTTGACCTTGAAGATCTTGGTGGATATAAGGCAAATTTTAATGGATTGTCAATATGACCCCACTCTACACCCCTACAAAGTTTTATAAGAATTCATTCAAAACTTTTGAGCTATCGTGTTTACAGACAGACAGAATGGCACGCACGCAAACGCTACCAAA
Source organism: Heterochromis multidens (assembly GCA_015108495.1). Classification (NCBI taxonomy): domain Eukaryota; kingdom Metazoa; phylum Chordata; class Actinopteri; order Cichliformes; family Cichlidae; genus Heterochromis; species Heterochromis multidens. The sequence continues at coordinate 9,814 of VUQS01049941.1, read as the reverse complement.
AACATAACCTCCTTGGCAGAGGTAACAAACTATAACCATGGACAAAACTCAGATAGCTGAACTAAAACCAAGAAGGTCTAAGAATATAAACATAAAGAAACCAACTAGGAAATATCTGGTGAAAGTAAAAGAATACAAAACTCAAAATACCACAAACAAAGGCTTCCAAAATAGAAAAACTCAAACTCAGGTGCAAAACCTCAGGGTTAATGACACTGTGCCACTTACTGGACGTGCAGCTGAACACTTTCTCTAACATGTGTATCATGTATCACGATACACATGTTATCATATCATATCATACACTTAACACACATGTATTGTTTTTTAGTTTACATTTTGGAAAATTATTTTACATTGACAGTTTGCAGAAGGTGACTGAGGAAGCAGAGGGGGCCTGGCCATCCTACCTTGTGCTATAAATTCAGTCTGTGCTTGTTCTAATACATAACATTAGCAGGTTGTCTGGTTGTGGTGGCAAAAGAGTGAGGAAAGCCCAATCAGCTGCTTAAGATCTCTTATAACAGGCTGGGGGAGTACAGAAAAAAGTGTTTCTGATATATGTAATTATATAGAGCATGTTTATCATTGAATTGTTTATAGGAATTTGTAAATGTTTTTATTCCTTGTATTCTATTTTATTTGGTGTTAATTTATGGAGATATACCTACAATTACAATAGATTAGCACTTGCAGGCTGCGTAGGTGTGGGAACACATCACTGAAGAACTGAAGAAGCTTTAAACAAACTTCAAGGTTGCTGTTTACAAGCTCACAATTCGTGGTTCAGCTTTGACTTGCAGTACTTTGGAAGTACTTTGATTTGGTTATTATTTATGACTAAACATTGGTTTGATCAACCTGCATAATGCACCACTTGTGTTTGAGGCATGTCATATTTTTGGTCATAAATTAGATCAGCATTAACATAGAACAGAGTGAATGAATTTGCATGAATTTATGTGTATTGCATGTATATATCCGTCCATTTTTTCCTGTGGAATTTCTACTAGCTCCTCTTGTCTGTAGCCACAGTTAATCCACTGCTGTAAAAGGCCTGGCAACAAATCCAGCATTACATTTGGAAATTGTGAGGATTCTGCAAACCCTGTCACTAGCATGCAAGAGGTCAACCACACTGCTGATTCTAAACAGACGTGTCAGGAGACACAATGCTCACAGCCCGGGTGCAACCACTAGCTTCCACTTCAGTCTTCTGTAGAATGCCAACACAAATGAGCAACAACTTTCCAATCTTTTCTGAGTGCCATCCTGCTCTCTTCGAAAGTATAGAGAGTGATGGAAAATGCAGCGACATGGGCATGCATAAAAGATGACTCATGAAATAATGTGAAACTGCATATGAATGAGCGCTCCCTTTTTCTGCTCCTTTCCCTCAATCTTGAGGAGATAAAATAACAAAAAAGAAGAAATGCATCCAATTTCTGGTCGCAGGCCTGCCACACTTCACAGCTGGATAGGTTGTCCAGGGGCTTCATAAAAGATCAAGGTTTTGTTTGTAAGACACACAGACAGAGAAAGGGCAAAAGCTCGGTTCAGCTTTTCTGATGAAGTTTGTTCTTCAGAGGGAACTCTAAGTGAAAGTACAGACAAGGGTGAAGTGAAGATGCGATATGGCTACCTCAAAAGAACAGCAGAAAGATTGTGTTTGTGTACACATACACACATACGCACGCACACACGCACGCACACGCACGCACGCACACACACACACGCCACTGTCCTCTGTCTGTGTGCATGCAGAGCATTATGATTCTCCCTGAAGCATAAGGAGAGGAGAGGATGACAGATTTCTTTCCCCTTGACTGTCAGTGTTTCCGGTCTCTGTGTGGGCCGATAACACGGGAGCTTGCTAATTAATTACCTATTGGTGCATTTATCGTCTACTGCAAGTATTCATAACAGTTAAACAGCTGTGGCTTTCAGGATGTGGCATGCTGATGCCCTGCAGATACTCGGTTTGGTTGCAATGTAGAAAAGATAAAGTCAGCTTCTTCCTGAAAACACTAACCTGCATTAAAATAGAAATAGCTCCTAATAAAAAAAGCTAAAAATAGCACGATTCATAGTTTTTGAAGAAAGTAGGGAAAGAAAGGAAGCTTTACACTATACAACTATGCATGTTTAGTTCAAACTGGAGGTGGTCAGGAGAGAGGTACAACAGCAAGTGTCACAGCCATCTCAGTCACTCAGCCGGAAACACAACCCCAAATAACTGCTAGTGTTTCTTTTTGGTTGCTTCATACAGTACTGTGCAAAAGTCCTTAGCCACTCCTCATTTCTTCTTTATATTTTTTTCCAGACTTTCTTGTGTTTTTTTTAAGTGATCTTGAGCAATAGTATTCTGAAGATCTCTCAAAGTAATACACGGTAGAGGAGAATGTCCTTCAAGAAACCTGGAGAGCTATTCCTGAAGACTACTTAAAGAAATTACAAGAAAGCTGCCTAGAAGAGTTCAGTATTGTATGTAAATGCAACAACTTAGTCACATCAACAAAGCCACTTTCTGATATGAGTGGCATGTTTGTAATGCTATTTCAAATTTTGACACATTGTAATGTAAAAACCACAGACTCTATATGAATGTAGCCACCATTAATTTGTGATTTTGTCCACCCACATGTTGTGTTGTTGGAGCCAGAAATGACCATATTTGGATGAGAGGGTGGTGTTATCAGATAATTAAGCTAGTAAGCTTGGTTAACAAGGTGCATCCATAGACTGTCTATGTGCATGACACAGACTTGCTGATTAGTGCTAAGTAACTACAGTTAAATTACTAGAACTTCACTCAACACAAATGAGGCAGAGACTTCTTGTACAGGCTGTTAGAACAATTAACCACACATCAAGCTCTCTAACTTACTCAGTAATTGCACCACCACAAACATGTAGTAATACAAAACCATGACTACAGCCACCAGTGTTAGTATCACAGATTCTGGCTCTGATTTTAAGCCTGTATTCTTTCTAATGGCCACCAGACTTCCAGTCTTATAGATGTTTATGGGACAATGGTGCTTGGACTTCGCCTCTGTAAATACTTTCCTGATTAAATTATTGTTATCAGTCACACATTTCAGGTCATTTTAAATAAAAGATTAAGTCAATTTTGTAATTATCCAGGTTTTTGTAATTATCCAGGTTATGCTCATTGGAGTTTCACAGTCAGATCCTTGACAGATCTGAAGGCATCTGTCATACTGTGTGTGGTCAAACATATCGGATCTATCTATCTATCTACACACACGCACATATATATATGTGCGTGTGTGTATATATATATATATATATATATATATATATATATATATATATATATGCATATATATATGCATATATATATACACAGATTCTCATTTTTCAGAAGAAATAAATACCAAACCCCAAATTAAGAGGAAAAATGACCGCATACAAACTGTTATAATAAGCTGTTGCCACAGGAGACATTTGTCAAAGCAGGAAAAGCACGTGTTAACAATGGCTTCATTCCAGTTGGCTCTGTGGTATTGCTTATTGGGACATATAATGGAACTGTGCCATCATTACTCTGATTGATTTTGTCTTTGATTTACAAGCCTTGGCAAGTTAAGATGCTCTGAAAAAGGTCTATTACTGTTCACTTGGATGCTGCAACCAAAGACAAAGTTAAATGTTCTAAGAATAAAAAAACTAAATCTGTGCCTAACAGGGAAAGCTGTAATTAAGACAAATATAATAAACCCAAGAAGAAAAGCTTTTGAATTTTAGACACTAATGGTCTTGGAGATAAAGATCAAAGCTAAAAGCCGAGTATTTGGGAGGAAGTTGTTTGATAAAAGTTGCTTGGTTGCTTCTGGTGTCACCACGTGAGCTTCCATCTCAACAGCACTTCTGCCTCCACATTATAATTAACTTGACAAAACTAGACCATTAGGGAGAGGACTGGCAGCCTCTGTGGGCTGCTACATTTCAATTTTCATACCACTGGGCTGGCTTTCATGGGAAATGTGCTGTCTTTAACTACACAGTTTCTTCTTCATTGTTTTTGCACAAAAAAACAGAAAGGTTTGGGAATATAAGGATTTAACTATGAAAAACCTAAACAGCAGTCACAATGGTCCTACTACAGGCTTGTGATCATGTAAAACTTAAAACCTTCACTATGATTTAAATAATCTTAACCTTGTTGGCAGGGCCAAAGTTAATAAAACTGGGAAGAAATTGAAGTGAAAAATGACTGAATTCTTAATTAACTGGAGATATGAGAACATCTTAGAAAGCAGTGATAGTCAGAGTAGTTTAAAGGTGAGATTAAAGCATCAATGCCCTCCTTTAAATATGCATAAGAAAATGTTTTGAAGCTTAAAATGATTCTCAATTGGCAAAGTGGATGATTCCCTCTATCTACTAAAGTCACTCCAGCATCTAAGTTCTCTCTGTAAGTTTCAGGTCCCTGGCTATAAGTTGAAGGACAGACCTCCATGATCACTTCAAATTAAATTTTTGTCATCATCATAGAGTTTGTCATAAAAGGCTGTAATGGGAGAATTATTGCTCTGGGCCAGTCTTGTTTTCCTCAGTCCTGTGACACTGTTTGATGTTCCATGGTGATTGGGATTGCACCCCCACACCTTTCCCTTCCCACCTACTGCTCATCTCTTTGTTAAATCTGCATCATTTTACACATAGTGATGACTGAGTTGACATAAGTCCTTGTATTCCTGCCAGATGCTCTAGGCACAATTTTCTTCTTTCATTAACCTGAATAAATATTGCTGCCACTGCAGTCAAATTTAAATAAAAGCTCACTTGTCATGTATTGGGAAATCTGTTTTTAGACTGATTTGGAATTTAGCAAGTAGAAGAGAGGACATTAAAAGTGTGACTCACTCTTGAAGAGGGAGAACTCTGGGGAGGTTTTAATGATCAGGTTTTACACTGACATGCAACACAGCTGGGTCAGCATCAGTATCAGAGTAGCAGTCAGGTTGTGTTTGTTGTGCAGATATGGTTTTAAATGTGGAGCTTTACACCCACTTTCCTGTTCCATGTTTTTATTCTTGGACTCTTCTAGAAGAGCTTTGCATGATTCACAGTTCAAAATGATCTTTAGTTATGTTATACTGGGCCTCGGTTCATTATAGGCCAAATTTCTTCTGACTGGCTTCCTCTCGCAAACACGTTTTGGAGCAAGAGGCACATAGCCTGAGCCTCAGATGACCATATTAGGAATATCCACTCTTACTGACATCATACAAAGCCAAGATAGACTGTCTGAAATCAAACATTTGGAACAATGTGACACTTAATGAGCACTCAGCAGTGTCACAGTATTCAAATTATGCATATGCATAAAAATGTCCATCCATCCCACTATATACATATATACACTCACTGGACACTTTATTAGATACACCTTGCTAGTAGTGGATTGGCTCTCCTTTTGCCATCATAACTGCCTTAATTCTTCATGGCATAGAAGAAGGTGCTGGAAACATTCCTTTGAGATTTTAGTCCATATTGAAATGATAGCATCACACAGCGGCTGCACATCCATGATGTGAATCTCCTGTTCCACCACACCCCAAAGCTGCTTTATTGGATTGAGACTTGGTGACTGTGGAGGCCATTTGAGTACAGTGAATTCATTGTCATGTTCAAGAAACCTGCTGGAAACCTGTTGATACAAGGCAGGATGGGTCCATGCCTTCATGTTGTTTATGCCAAATTCCAGCCATCCTATCTGAATGTCACAGTAGAAATTAAGACTCATTGGATCAGGCAATGTTTTTCCAATCTTCTGTTTACAAATTTTGTTGAGCCTGTGTGAACTGTAGCCTCAGTTTCCTGTTTTCAGCTGACAGGAGTGGCACCTGGAGTGGTTTTCTGCTGCTGTAGCCCATCTGCTTCAAGGTTCCACGTGATGGCATCAAAAAGCCATTTTTGCCCAGAGAACTGCTGCTCACTGGATATTTTCTTTTTTCGGACCATTCTGTTTAAACCCTAGAGGTGGTTGTGTGGGAAAATCCCAGCAGATCAGCAGTTTCTGAAATACTCAGACCAGCCTATCAGGCACCAACAACCATGCCACATTCAAAGTCGCTTAAATCACCTTTCTTCCACCTTCTGATGCTCAGTTTGAACATCAGCAAGGTATCTTGACCGTATGTGTGTGTATATTTAACACACAAATATCTCAAATCAGTATCAGAGGCACGACTCAGTCTGACTTTCTAACAGTCCTGACGAGTAGGGATCGATAAATGATCCTCATCCCAGATGCTCTGATAGGTCAAAGTTACACGTATTCCTTTTCTTCCTTCTTCCATACTGTTCACCTATTTTATTTTAAGTCTTTGTCCTGGTGTGAAACCCATTACTGATTTTTATCATGATCAGCTGTCAGTCTTGCTGCTGGTGACTATAGTTCACACTGAGCTCATTCTTCCAGTGGAAAATCACAGAATCTGTTCTTTTAATAGCAGGGTGCAGGAGGTAAAGAAAGAGGCTTCAGGTTTAGTACAGGCATATTTTACTTACACTTGAATGGTGTACATATGCACTGTAAGATTTGTATTTGTATTTGTATATACAACAGGGACGACACATATTAACATTGCTGCATTTAAACAAAAATTAAGCTCATGCAATGTATAAAGGACTTTTAGCCACAGCTAATTTTTCTTCTTTTATCTTCTTCTATCACGTTAACATTTTTGGAGTTCTAGAGCAGGAGTATTTCAAGCCTGAAACTATGGGATGATCCTTGGATTTTCTCAAGATAATGTCCCTCATCTACTTCCTTGTACTTGGGGAATAATAATACTCTCAGTTTTGGTATTCCTATAGATTGGGCCTCCACTGCAGAAACAGAATGTATGTGTCATAATCAATGGGTTTTTCCAGGTGGACGGACTCAAGATGCTGGACTCAGGAAAGATAAAAGTGTCACCTTTGGACCACTTCCCGCACTCTTGCTACGTTTTTATTGTTCACTGCACTGGAAGTCCTGTTGTGAGCACTGCAATTTTACCACTTCGATTTTGTGCAAAGACCAAACATCAACCTCTGCATAAAACCGATCAAATCAATATGTCAATATCAATATCTCATCAAATCAGTATCTCATCACTTGTGATTAGATAGATAGATGTGAGTTGGATATCTGGCTACTACCCAGATAGGCATGAATGTGTCCCCCAGAGCCAGGTGTCAATGTACCTGGGGGAGAATATTCATTGCAAACAACCTGACCTGTGGTGTGTCCCACTGTGCAGCAGCACACAGCTCATGGAAAACTCAGTTTTTTGTCCACACCAGTACAGTCATCACTCACCACATGCCCTACCCACCAGATTTGTCTCCCTGCAATTTTATTCTCATTCCCAAAATCAAATTGTATTTGACCCAGTGAGCATTAGAGGTGCACTAGTCCCAGTGGTCAGCGCCAATTAGACTTCGAGGGAGCAATCAAAATTGCAAGAGCCCTGGAAGTGGTCCAGAGACACACAATAGGATGACTGTAAAGGATCCAGCTGCCTTATTTAAACCATGCAAGTTTTTTGCTGTTTATGGGTGGAATCACAAAACTTTTTACTGCATGTTTATTGCATGTTTGTGAAAAACAAAATGAGCTATTAAAATAATGTGGAATTAGCCAGTTTTTTTGTTGTAAGGAGTGTCTTTTGAATTACTTATAAGCAGAACTTGCAGTTGATATCAGAAACGACAATGATGAAATCTAAGCATAACTGAATGAAAAAAACCCTGCATCATGTCTGTATGATCAGATTTGAACATGACAAATTATGATGCAAACTGAAGCAATTCAGCATTTAACAACTTCTCACCAAGGTAACAAGTGTTTTAAATAAACAACAGTATTAATAAGCCGCCGTTACTGCGTGTCGAAAGTAGCCACTTGAAGTGCTTTGGGGATCTGGTCAGGATGGGCGCCTTCCTTTGGAGGTTTTCCAGCATGCCCAACTGGGAGACCCCTGGATAGACCCAGAACCCACTGGAGAAATTACATATCTCATCTGGCCTGGGAACGCCTCGGGATCCCCCCAGGAGGAACTGGAAAGTGTCGCTGAGTAGAAGGACGTCTGTAATACCCTGCTTAGCCTGCTGCCACTGTGACCCGACTTTGGATAAGTGGAAGATAATGTATGGATATTAATAAGTAATAAGTAACTCTGAACTGTTTCAGAACATCACCATTCACCCTCCTCTTTCAGCTTACACAACATCTTTAACTTTCCTGTGCCCCTGCCCAGGATATCCTTTCTCAGAGTTTAAAAAACCTCGACAGTCTTCAGTGGACCACTTACTGGGAGAATTTTAGATAACACTACCTGTAGGCAAGGGTGATTATTCATTGTTAATCATTCAGTCTTGGCATTCAAACTGGCATCCACCACAGTAGTTGGCAGGGATGGGGCATTGAGGCACTGTGGTGTCTAAATTGCTTCCACAGGGCAATCCATATTGTTTATACAAGTTAGTCCTGCTTATCACAAAGTCATTACAGCCTGGGGTGGATTATAAAATCAAGCACTGCCCAAGTAACAAAGTGTGTGTGGAGTATAAGAAGCAGTGGTCTCACTGTGCAGTGGTGTGAGTTTGACAGGGCAAAGACGACTTCAGTGTGTGTGTCTAAGAGTCTGTGTGGGAGATAGAGGGTGAGTTTGTGAGTGAGCTCTTCCAATGAGGAGAATGCGTGTTCTTCTCACGCTCCACTGAAGCATGAAAAACATTGTCGACAAGCAGGCTGGCAGCCAAATCAACACACACTGCTGGTCAGACAAAGACTTTAAACTCTTTTTTTTTCTTGAGATGCGACCTCAGAGGGCTGGAGAAAACTCAGCGAAAATCAATTAATCAATTTTCTGTCTTTTTGTTTTGGTGACATTAGCGCTGACAATATGATGATACTATCTCAACATGATCCTCATGTTGGGATCCTGTCAAAGCAAGATGCTACTTCTCAAATGGTTTATCCTGATGATGACATCAACATGTACTTTTGATCGACAGACTGATTTACTGTAATTGTAGATGGCATAATCCATGATGCACAGGGCTACTAAATCAAAACAAACCATTTCAAAAGATCAAATGTACAGTGCTGTGAAAAAGTATTTGCCCCCTTCCTGATTTCTTAGCTTTTTTTGCATATTTGTCACACTTAAATGTTCAGATCATCAAACAAATTTTAATATTAGACAATGATAAACTGAGTAAATACAAAAGGCAGTTTTTAACAATGATTTCATTTATTAATGGAAAAAAGATATCCAAACCTACCTGTAAAGTATTTGCCCCCCACTTGTTAAATCATGAATTAACTGTGATTAGCCACATTTTTTGGAAGGCCATTTCTAAGGTTTTCGGACTCCAGCAAACCACGGTGAGAGCCATTTTCCACAAATGGAGAAAACTTGGAACAGTGGTAAACCTTCCCAGGAGCGGCCGGCCTACCAAAATTACTCCAACAGCGCATCGATAACTCATCCAGGAGGTCACAAAAGAACCCAGAACAACATCTAAAGAACTGCAGGCCTCACTTGTCTCAGTTAAGGTCAGAGTTCATGATTCAACAATGAGAAAGAGACAAAAATGACATCCACGAGTTCCAAGGCGAGAACCACTGCTGACTAAAAAGAACACAAAGGCTCGTCTCACATTTGCCAAAAAACATCTTGATGATCCCCAAGACTTTTGGGAAAATATTCTGTGGACTGACGAGACAAAAGCTGAGCTTTTTAGAAGGTTTGAGTCCCGTTACATCTGGCATAAAACTAACACAGCA
>VUQS01049933.1:6044-19424 GCA_015108495.1 Heterochromis multidens | reverse complement strand
ATATATATATATATATATATATATATATATATATATATGTATATATATATATATATATGTGTGTGTGTGTGTGTTCTGTTGTTCTATCCAAATCATTGACCATACCTGTCGAATCAGTGTTGCATAGGTGAAAGGTGGTCTGAGATCAGTGTTTTTGTAAAGCTCATATTCATTTTCTGAAACAAGATAAAAACAGAATACAGAAAATCTGCAATCAGTTGCTGCTGTATGTCAGGCTGGGTAAACAAGTGGCCAGGTTGTGCGCTTTACCTGAAGACAGTGAGTACACCAAAGGGTGATTACGACGTCTTACAGGCCCAGCACCTGATGTATGAGAGGGGGACTCTTTTTCACACCCCTGGGATGGAGCGCTAGCAGGGTCTAGAGGTTGGGGGGACACCTGGGCTGACGGGCTCAACGAGGGCAAGCTGTTGGTGACTGAACTGAGCTGAGAAAGACAAAAGCATGATCCAAGTTAACAAAGGAGCAAGAGCAGTGAAAAGACTGACAAAGAAACAAAACAGAGTGGGAGATTCGTAACAGGGTGTAACAGAGCGATTTGATTCGCCTCTTCAGAGGTGATTCCACTAATATCACAATAAGGAGGAAGCCAATTATTGTTAATTATAGGGTGAAATTGTTTGGTGAGTGTTGTGATTATGGTGCAATATTTGCGAGATTAACAAATGATTAGCTTCCACATTATCACAGCATGTCTATGTAGTCTGAAAATACAATGGCAGCCAAATGGTGCCAACAGCTGGATAGGAGAAAAGGAGAGGAAACACTCTATACATCGTGCATCCTCATGTTAAAAAAGGATGGAGGGCTCCACAAAGAAAAAGAGCCAAGGTAAATTAGAGCTGTGGTCAAAAGATGCACAAAGCTAAAACTTTTTCAAAAAATGAATTTGTGTTTCAATTTGAAGTAATATCTCTTACCAGGTTCAAATGTTTCAAACTTTCATCTCATGTAGAATTGCATCTAAGCTGTGTTTTTCGTTCCTAAGAAAATGTCAGCATGCTTTGGCAACTCATTCAACTGTAAAAGTTCAACAAGTCAATTACAGCCTGGTAGTATCTTCATCAGTGCTAGAGAAGATGAGGGTGAAGTCAGATGTGCTGTTTTCACCACATATTTGAAGTTGTTCTTTGTAGCGCCACAAACTTCACGGATCATTTACTCAGTCTCTGTTGTTCACACAGCTATTACTGAACACTATCTACCTGCAGGCCACATGGGTCAGCAGCCGTATCAGACTGTGGTGATTGTGCACGCGCAGAGAGCGATTGAGTTTCTAAAGATGGCAGATGCAGGTGAGCCATCATTGCCTGCAGTCGCTCCCGTTCTTTGCAGAGCTGTAAGAGGAGATGAAGAAAGGAACAGGAAATTGTAGTGGATAGTGTCACATCATAATCACCAAACAGAGATTATTGAAATGGAAGGCTGTGAACCTGAAACATTTTGGAAGAAAACTTTCCTTCTGTGTCAAACAAAGCATTGGGAGAATATTACATGAAGATTTACTAAAAGTAGAAAGGTTTTTAGATAGTAAAGTATTGGGAAAATTAATCACTAATTTAGTTTTTGTAGACAAATCTTACTCCTTTTTTTGGGGGGGGGGAGTTTCAGAAAAATCCTCTCATCACATACATAATATAAATATAAGTATTGATCATCTTACTTAATCCTTTAATAAAAAATTTAGATAAATAATGAACTACAACGTCAATGACGTAGCTCATCCAGCTCGTGATCCATCACAATTCACAGGTTATTGTAATGTGTGAAGCACAGAACGAAAGGTACAATTTGTTGTCACTCTTTGGCTGTACTGCACAAACTAATGAGAACTGAACCCATTGAGAAGTCAAGGTAGAGATTATTGTGAAAATGGAAAAGTGCAGGTAAAATGACTAAAGTGACCTATACCTTGAGAACAATTTCACTTTGTGATCACTGTGTGCAAGTTTCACTAAAATCTGAGAAAGTGGAAGTAGCGATTCTTGTAAATTGTGGATTATGGACTGTAGATGGATGGATGATTGATGCCTCAACATCGCATAAGCTCATAAGTCCTCCGACCAAATGAGCCAAAAATAAGATGGGGAAAAACAAAAGGGCATAGGCTTCCATGGCAAAATTCAAGCAACACAGCTAACTTTTCTGTCAATGAAGTAAAGTGAAATAAAGTTAGAGGACTAGTCCCTACCTGAAGCTCAAGCTGCTGAACCACCTGCATCTGGACTCTGCACTGGGCTGTACTTCTGTCATCCAGAGTGTGTTCACTGCTTATGTGCCTAAAACAAATACAGGAGTATTAAAAAAATCTCCAATCAGAATCTTTTCTATCAAATACAGTGGATTCAACAATAATTGCAAACAATATTTGGATTCACAGATGATGAATCTGGACAAAAAAAAGGATGATAATAACAAAAATATATATATATAAAAAAAAGAAACCAGCTGTGCAATGAATCCCTATATGCAAACAGTTGGAAGTATTATGTGTTTGTGTTTTTTTGTTTTCTTTTTGTTAGCCTGCATTAGGCAACAATATAAATGCAGCTTTTTTTTTAAATTTAGTAACATAGAAGTTCTGCAAATATTGTTTTTCCTTTTTAAACATCTCAAAACATTTTCAGTTCAAATATATTGCATGTTGTATGTTGCAAATTTACATAAATGTACAAGTTTTAAATAAGTAATCAAAATGCAACCAACTGATCCACAACAGTGGAATTATAATCTAATTATGCATCTTTTCAAATGTAATCCAGGCTGATTATAGTTAATTTCTTTGAAATCTGATTACATGATTCCTTTCACATATTGTCCATTAGTACCTGAAGCTGAGGTTTAAGAGTTGTTAATTATTCTGCTACTTTTTTAATATGGATTTCAGGGTTTCAAGAATTAAAAGCATGAAGATCATTTAAACCTACTTGATAAACTGGCTGAAGTTTTCACACACTGACTCGCAACCAGGCCAATTACACACACCATGACTGAAGAGAACGTGTTTGGCAACATGATCACCTTTAACAGTGCTGAACGAGGAGGAAGAAAAGGAGAGAGAAGGGACTGTCAAGATTAAAAGCCACACTAGACAAACAACAAAACTGCAATAAAACAGATATAAGAGTGTTTTGTTTTCTTTTCAGGTAGCATGAAATGACAGAGCGAGGTGGCAGGGAGCACTGACAAAAAAACAAAAACAAAAAAAAAGGATAACTATTTACTTTTGATTTGGGACATGTACTGCAGTTACATAAACTTTTTCTTTGCTGATCTACTTCAGGCAGCAGAACACAAAGCAAACAAACAATACAAAATACATCATCCCAAGGGGAATTAAAAGTGAAGTCTCAAAAGCAAACATCTCCTCACCCGCACCTTGAGAGAAAAAAATGTCTACAGATGACAAGTCTTTGATGTTAATAAAAAAGGCAGTGTCATTTGAGTACTCCAACTGCTTACAGCGAGAAGAGATGGCTCTTACTATTCAGCTCTGTGAGGACAGAGAGACTGCTGGTCACCAGTCTGTCTCCCTGTGACTTTTGTTGACATTATTTTGTGAGCAGAAGATTCCCGATTGTCCTTTATTGTGGTTTTATCTTCAGCCATTGCAAACGTGAGCTCTTTCCATACTTGCTGCATCTCTGCAGGGCTGAGACAAGCTGAAAGATGACAGGAAACACACAGTTTTACAATGTATAATGTATTATTTGTTGATTATGGAAAGGAAAGACTACATCTATCAATACTCCTACAAATCCTGTAACATTTGCTTTACAGTGATCACGTGTTTTATTTTGTTTTGTTCATTTGTAGACAGTTCAGTCATTTCTATCTGAAAGCTGGAGGGAACAAATGGGGAAAGCAACTCTTTGTCATTTTACCGCTTCAGTGATATCCAGGAATTATTATCACAATTTTCTATTTCCAGGTTTTATATTCACTATCATGTTAACATGATACTAACCATGCTGTGTCTGTATTCATTTCCATGTTTGTATGTTTTTTGCATCTTTGTGCTATTATACTGTAACCCTACACTGTAAATGAAACAGTCGATTTCACCATTCGCTGAAAGAAGAAACATAAAAGATATGTATAACCTTGGGAATAAATGTAAAGAGGAGTGACCTGGAGAGAGGGCAGGAGAGGACAGCGCTGGTCTCTGCGCCTGGAGGAGCTGCTGCTGCTGCTGCTGCTGCTGCTGGAGTTGGATGAGCTGCTGGAACACGAGCTGCTGAGAAGGGAGCTGAAGGACAGAGAAAGAAAGCAGGGAATTTTAAGTGAGGTAGTAAACTCTGCTCTTACTCTTTTTTCCATACCGGAGTAAGATCTGTCAGTCCATTTATGATTTAAAGCTGGTAGATGTTTAGAGCTTGATTCTGGGCTTTTGAGGTTGGAAAAGCACAATTTGAAGTCAGGGTATATCACCATTTAATGATAACATTCAATTACTTCATCAGATGCTGAAATTCTTTCAAAATAAAAGCCCAAATCCACGTATTATTTCTGTTTGATCTCTACTACAACAACCTGAACATAAGAAATCTTTTATTTTTATATGTGTATCAATCTTCAACAACAAGACATCCTCCAAAAATATATGGATGGCTGAGACTCTTACCTCTTTGATTTTCTTGCTGGACTGTTGCTGAAGCAGCTGAATCTGTTGTTGTTGCTTCTTGTAAAACTCTTTCAGATGATGCTACAAAAATTAAGATCGACTGATGTTATGGCATCATCATGATCATTTAGACATTTAGAATTACCACCGGTAGAAATATATCTGTTTCATTTTAACTGTTGTTTTTATTTTTTAGAGATATCAAATGCATATTTAATAAGTGTGCCAATCTCAGGTATGTGGTACAATTTCAGTATTTTGTAGTTTTATTACAGATCAGAAGGTGGCAAGAATGAGAAAAGGTTTTACTGATAATAGGGATGTGCCGACATACTAGCTGAACACAGGCACTGGATGACATTGACCCTGTTGACTGCTACATGAGATGAGATTAACAGATGTCAGTGGCCCATATTTATCTGTTGTTACATCGATTTTGCAGTCGCTAAATGTTCAAAGACTGTGTGCTTAAGCATTAAAACCCTCTAACCCAGGCACACTCGTTTTTTAAAATCAAGATTCTTTGTTGTTTTCCTGGTACAAGAGGAGAATAAATAGCAACAAAGCAACAAAAACAAAAACAACAGAAGAAAGGGTTATAGGCCAAGTTATTTCAAACACTGATATTGGTACTGAGCCAGAATTGGTAAGTCTAATCTAATAAGATGCTGAGTTAAAGCTCTGTGTACAAAATCTAAATAATTTAAATGATTGAATAAAAGTGAAGAAGCACAGCCCTTTTAAATATTTTTATTAATTACACCTATTGGTTTTCCTAATATCAAAATGTGCTAACGCTAACCTTTGAACTTGGAGGGCCAACTAGTTCATTTTAAATACGTATTATAGCATTTAGTAAGTTATTGTATTATTATATTATATTTTTACATATTGATTGATTGACTGATTGACCTTGAAAGACTAGCTTGCTTGAGAGAGACTAGCTAACAAATTGGCTCACCTTGATAGTTGTGAGCTCATGTTAATCATATCCTCAGTATGAACCATAATGTTAGATATTTGAGTTAATGTTTCAGTATCATTAACTCAAATATCTAACCTTATAACCCAAATATATTCTCATTCCCATTAATTCTCACTGATAAGAATTTTGTAGTTTTTAGTTTGCTAGCTAAGAGAATAACTAAGTATAATTGTTGTTAAATTAGCTAGTTTGCAAACTTTGCTGTATTTATGTATTTATCAAACTTGACTCTGCACAGCACCACCTTGACCTCTATTAATATTAACTGTGCATATACCTGCTGGAGCAGAAGGGCTTGCTGCTTCTGGTGGATCAGAGCCTGCAGCTGGTTGGGGGACAGAAGCTGCTGAATCTGCTGAGGGGCCATCATAGCAAGAAAGACCTCAAAGACAAAGAGGAAGGTTACAATTATAAAGGACCACAGTCTACAGTTCAGTCAAAACAATGAGTGAGACAGAAGGTAAGTGTCAGGTGATAAACAGTAATAACCATCAAATGGGAATCTTTCCAATTACACAACAGTGTTGTCAACCTTTTGTGAACATCATCCTGCTGGATTGTGTCACTGACCCAAAATGAGACTGGAGATAGGCTGACCAGTTAATTAGCAACACAATTTCATGCTTGTTGTGGCTCCTAATAGAAGTGTATGGGTATTAATAAAGGCAAACACTCACAGAATAATAACTGATCTGCACTGTTACTGATAGGGTGACAAATAACAGGGTGATTGTCTCCCTTTGTAGTCACACAGTCTACAGCAATTACCATGACTGCATTAAGAAACAACAACATACATATTCAACATGTTGTATTACAAACAACACAAAAAAGGTGCTACTAAATGATTGTTGGGGAAAATATAATTTATTTGAATTTTACAGTATGCGGTTTCCTTTTCTATATATAACATGTCAACCACTATATATACAGACATGTGCAAAGGCTGTTCTTTGGGTTTGGTAAAGCCTTATATCATACTGAAGCAATATCTCAGCAGCTTGCAGGATGTAATGTAAGAATACACCAAGGACCTCAAGTTTGTCATTTTTCCATCCATCAGTCCATTGAGATTGAGTCTCCTGTGTCTGAGACTGAGGAAGTTAGGAACAATAGACATTACATGAAGATCAAGAATACAACAAGTGCAGTGGTCTTATTTAGTGCTGAAACAGCTGGACTTTTAATTTACTGGTTGATTGACAGAAATTAAATCGACCGTCAAGCTTATACTTTCTCAAGAAAGAGGGGGAGGTGGACGACAAAGACGCTTTGCCAAAACAAGCAAATAAAAAATGTATTCATAAAATTAAACTTTACCTGTCTTAACAAAAGCACCAAAAAAGCAAACAAACAAAAAAAACCCACATTAAACCACATTTTTTAAATATATAAAAGGTGAAGACAAGGCTTACAAATGCATGTGTTAAACTTTTTGTTTTTCTTGAATGTTCTTTTGCTTCATTATCATGCTTCACAAATCACTGTGCATCCATTTATGGTGTGTGGCCTGGATGCTGTTAATAAAGAAATACATTAAAGATGGAGGTCCTTCTCTTTTATTATCAGAGAAAACCAGTTTTCACCATGAATACTCCTTATTCGTGATATTTTTAGAGTTTGCAGATTGAAAAAAAAATGTTCATATCACAAGTTATTATTAAATTCTGAAGACTGGAATCACACTCTGGCAGACAGGCAATGTTGCAATGGTGCTGTGACACTTGATAAAGTTATTATGTCAGCTGAAAAAAAAAAAAAGATATTTAAATATTAACACCATGCACTTCAGTGCTGGCACAAGTTGAAGGCCACTGCAAGTACAGATTTAGAAAGTGAATTAGGAGAATAGAACAGAACAAAAGTGACAAGATGACAGAACGGACTGGAGGAAACGCTGTTGCTGGCCGTTAATTATCTTGGATGTTTCATTGATCCCTTAGATTAAGATTACCAGGGATGGAATTGCAAGAGACAACCATAAAATTATGTTGGGCCATGCTTATTTGCCTTTCACTTGCATCTGTTTGACCTAGGTCTGTGCACAATTATTCTTCCCTGGCTCTGACTCACAAACTAATAATGAAGGACAAACAAGATTTCTGTGTGTCAACTCCCCACTCAGTTCAGATCTCATATGAAATCTTTGCCATTGTCAACAGAGCCGCAAGCTCTGGGTTTCATGTCCTGTCAGAGGATTGACATCTGTTTGCGGAAGAGTGTTCTGTTTCGCACTTATAAAGAAGAGAAGGGGTTGATGGATGAAGAAAAGGTGGATGAGGGACATGATGAAGGAGTAGCAGGACACACATACCTGTTTATGCTGAAGACCCTGCCAATTGTCACCACTCAGAGTGCTAGAGTTCCCATTAGTGACTCTCTCCCCCCCATTATTGTCTGTGTGACTGAGGAGGCTGCTGGCTGGGTTTTGACGGGCTGGTGTGGGACTGAGAGGGGACTCTGGCATCTCAGCTAAGATCCTAAAAGAAAGCAGTTAACAGAGCTGTAAGCTGCAAACTTCTACTGCCATTTTTTCTAAATACCAAAGACAGTGTGTGACTAAAAGAATATATGAAGATAAAGAAATACTACTTGAAAAAATATTCTTACAACTGAAACAAAAATAAAAGGCATCAAGGAAGGCCTAAGATAGACTCCTGACAAAGCAAATGTTGAATTCCAGCATATTTAATTTATGTCAGTTACATATAACATTACCAGATTTACAGTAAGTTGTAAAATGTAGATGATAATATGCATTAACTGCACTCGCAAAAGTGTTTTGACATGTTATTGACTTCCTGACATTTAAATGACAGTAGTTGTATAAGATGTCATTATTTCAGATTATCACAAATCTAATAAAAATCCTCATCTCAAGAGCTAAAACACATAGCCTGTTACATTAAAAAAATCTGACTTTAATTTATGGTATAAGGTCCTAAACAGTACAAGAAGTACAATCAGCTCTATATCTGTCAGAAATGAATAAAATCTACATACCGTTAAGGTGAAGAGTTGAATTCAGAGCAGCCAAGAAGAGTTGGTGTCTCCAAGTCAAGCAGTTTGGAGTGTGGATGAGAGATAACTGATGGAGTTGTGTGACTACCTCAAGGGGAGGAGTCACAGCACTGAGGAGACTACTGAGATGTGAAAAGCTGAAAAAATTGTTATAAAATCAGCTGGGGCTACAAACATATTTACAAGGTAAAGGTGCCAGTAAATGTCTCCTGCAATGTTAAAAAGCTCCTCTAAAATTTTACATTGATTAACATGTTGTATGTATTGTAATAATATGAACATTTATAACATATATTGTTCATGA
The DNA here is from genome assembly GCA_015108495.1 of Heterochromis multidens. Classification (NCBI taxonomy): domain Eukaryota; kingdom Metazoa; phylum Chordata; class Actinopteri; order Cichliformes; family Cichlidae; genus Heterochromis; species Heterochromis multidens. Next base: position 10,469 of record VUQS01049933.1, on the reverse strand, counting down.
AGGTGCATACAGTAGACGCAGCATTGTGCTTTTTAAAAAAAAAAAAAAAATCCTGGTACTACTTTTCTTTGGAATATTTTTAGATGTATACAATGCAATAACAAAATAAATATAATTCCCCCAAACACACATCATTTATTGTCTTAAATAAAAACCAAAGGGTCTTTTTGTTTTTAAAGAAGACAAGTATAGTTTTCTGTAACTTTATTTAGATATTCAGTATCTAAGACATTTGAAGAACAAAAAGGGCTCTCTAACCACACAACTGTCAAACTGTTATCAAAGAGCTATTTACAGTTGTATCTGCACTTCATTTGAAAAAAAACACACCAGTACATAAAAACAAATAGAAGTGTTTAATTTAGCCTGCTGATAAATGCAGTATACCCTAGAGTGTAGACACTCAGCTGATGAACTGACAAATAACACCTTGAATAACTCTAGATCTGTTTAAGACATAATAAACTTTGTGCAAGACAGTTGTTCACAATCATTACATGTTCATAAAAAAATGATGTTTATTTTCAGCATGCCACCTTTATCATATACACGTCCTAGATGAGGGAGAGGAGCAAAGGCCAGACAGCCATATCATTGTTATTTATCTGTTGTTGATATGAGAGGGATATCAAGGTAAGCATCCAGAACCTTTATTAGTTTTCTCTCAAACAATGCACACAAAGAATTAATGTGGTACCGTGATAAATATTCACAAAAATAATGCAGGCTAAAACATGTTAAAAATTAACTATTTACATCATGTAAAATGTCAGCTAGGGCTGTACATTCTCAGCTGAGTGTAATGGCCATGTACATCTTCACAAAAAGTAGGTTAGACCTCATAGCACTTAATGACTGACTTGTGTATGTTGTTACCAAGGAAACTTTCTGCCACCTACTGGATTAATATTTACCTGCCCTCCAATTTGGATGAAAAAAGTAATATAAATGTGTTGTGTATATTCACAGATAAGAGGGGAAAAAACGTTCTAAGCTGCTTCCAGTTTGTTCTGTTTCATTATAAAATTGTTTAGGGAATTTAAGATGATGTTGAAAGGCAGAGTTCTTTTATTTGTTTTGTTTAACTCTTTCATAACTGGAGAATGGAAACCTAAGGGGGTTGCAGCGGTGGTGTCATAATGATTGCTTATGACTCTGAAATGTTCCATACTAGGTCATTAATCTCCCAACTGTGCAACCCAGAGATGAAGGGTTGGCTATAGTGCCCTTTACCAAATGTTGCTGTTTCATATGAGACTGGTGGCCTCTCTTGGGAATAATAATGTCTCTTCCAGTTGGGGCATTGTAGCCAACTGACAGTGATGCTCTAAGGCTCATAATATGGTAAGGTCCACTCCAAGGAAATCATCTGATTCCTCCTTGACTCCTGCAGAGGGCATTGTGGTGCCACCTAAGCCAAGTTCACAGACAAGTTGTGCTAGTCACTGTTCCTCCAACCTGGACTCAGGTTCTTGAGGTAGGGAAACTGTTCCTCCACTCCTCCGTAAATGGACCCCAGGTTGAGTTTCTGGGAAGGGAAGGACAGAATGACTTTAGCAGTGAGAGAATGAGGGCTTAGACAAGGTCTGTGTGTCTTCAGAAGATTTAGGATGAACTGGGTTAGTAAGGATTCTGTTAAAGGGTGCAACAGCATGGTTCTTTAATTTAAGAAGTGTCAATAATATGTAGCACTGGGCTTCCTTCCTTTGTATTCATGGTTTATTTTTACTGTGCCTTCCAAGTCTGAGCACAGAAATCACATCCTCTGACAGCCTGGACAAAGTACTTCCACACTGCTTTTATTCTCACACGAATCAAGGGAGTCCTCACCATTCATTCTTACTCACTGTTAAAGAATACATTTTACGCACTAAGATTAAGGTCTAACCATTTTGGGATGATTATGCCAATTTGTCACAGCTGTGAGATAAATACAGGAAACACTATACATTGCAACCATAAACGGTATCATGATATATGCAGATGTGATAAGCAGATAATAGATTGGAAATTATTTGGGTGGTTTAAGCAGTATGCAAGGGCAATGTAGCCCATTGTGGGCCGGAAGTAAGAAAACATAAATAGTTTCCATGGTAAATCCCATGTGCTTTTAAAAATAGCATTATAACTCTCTTGGGAGCAATAGATACATAAAGATGTCCACAAAATATTTAAACACTGGGGTGGTTTTGTAGTAAGAAACGTAGATAATTAGCAACTTATAGTTTAGATTGTGTCACGCAAGCCCTCTTCCCCAAAGAGTGGTATATTCTCTTCTGGAGCTTAGACTACTGCACATAGTTTAAGTCCCTTCTGGCCTATTTATAGTATTGGCCCTTGCAACAATGTCATCTGTAACTTGACTCCATCTGTTTAGTCAGAGCATGTTGAATGTCAGTTGCCAGAAGCAGTGCAGTTCATTTCCCACTGACTCTCTCACAGAGAGCTTCATGGAGTTTATGGGACAGCCAAGATCAACTGGGGCCTGTAACCTCTTAGGAGTCCCAGTCCTCAGCTCCTGGGACATGGATGATGATGAGGGTGAGGTGGTCATCAGCATCAGGCCTAAATCCTCTCCTCTCCCACGAAGAAAGAGCTCTGTGTCTGATGAGGACTCAGAGCCTGAGCCTTCCATGTGTGGCTCCAGGAGAGTGTCTTTCGCAGATGCCAAAGGCCTCAATTTGGTTCAAGTGAAGGAGTTTGACACATGGGATGTGCCCAAACTGCCAGGATATGACTCTTCTGAGGGGGAAGGTAAGGATGAAGATGAATACATCCTCTCACCTCTTAATTTCTCCCTTCCACTATTAACTCAGGAGCTATTTGCCAAGGTCCAGGAGCAGAAAGTAGAGGTGGAAAAAATTGAGTTACTTCCAGGGACCACAATACTGAAAGGGGTAGTGCGTGTCCTCAACATCTCCTTCACTAAGACGGTATACATTCGAATTACTTTGGACAACTGGTCCAGTCACTTTGACCTCCTGGCTGAGTACATCCCTGGTTCCAGTGATGGACTAACAGACTCTTTCTCATTCACACTCACTTTGTGGCCTCCATTTGGAGACGAGGGAGCCAGAGTTGACTTTTGTCTGCGGTATGAAACTCCTGTGGGGACATTCTGGGCCAACAACAACAACAAGAACTACGTACTCTTCTGTTTCCGCAGAACAAAGGAGGAAAAAGAGAAACCACAGAAGGAAAACATGAACAAGAAAAGCTGCCTCAAGACTGTCAGGTGGGAATAAAAAGTGATTTACTAAAAGATCAACATTAATGGTGCTTTTAGACACTATTCAGTTGATTTAATTATAAGAATTGTGCATGGTAAGGGGAATAGTCCATTATGACTATTATGGAAGAGTGGGAAGGCCATTTGCTGCCATTGATTTAAATAATATCAGCCATCATAAACATGGTATGGCTGTATGTTTCTTACCAAATGATAGTAGACACTGTCACTGAAGTTTATTTTGGTGAAGACTATGCGAGGTCTATAATTTGAATAATTTAATATAAATAGAGGAAATATCCTTCATATTGTTATGTTATATTATGAACAATCTAGCCAATGTACATATTTCACATCTCACACATATAAATGTTTAAAATTGTAGAGATTTAATACTTTTTAATCAAAACAATTAATGTATTGTCACCTCATGTGGTTTGTTGATTGATGATAATCGCCTAAAGCTATGTGAGAAAACAATTTAGAAAACAAATTAAGTCTGACTGATCAAAATTTTATCATTTAACTTACAGTCAGAACTCCAGTGTGGAAAACATTTCAGGAAAGGAATCTTCAACACAGGGAAATATCTCAGCAGGTGAAAATGTATTTTGTCAATTGTGAAATGAAGAAATTATCTGGAATTAAAGAAAATTGCTTTAATAGTGCAGCAGGATTATAGATGTTAAAATGTTTCTTGTCTCCAGATGCGTCCAACAATGGACTAGAAGTTGAGACTTTGAAATCTAAGAATGATCAGTCAGGAATATCAGAGGAACATGGACAGAAATTACTGGTGAGTGGATAAAAAAAAACAAAAAAAAAAACACCAATGCTAAATATTTCTTTCCTTGGATTTTTCTTTTTTTTTGAATGTTGCTGATATTACTCATGATGCAACAGTTCAATTCTGTCCTGATATCCTAAATCTTTCTCATATTCAAAATGTTAAAGATTGTATGAAGTTTTTTACATATTTGATGTATTATTAGCAGTGAAAGGGAGCTTAAAGACACCTTGGTATGTCTGTGAGGTACAGGAGGAGCTGAAAACTTCATTTGACCCCTGTGCACTTTTTCAGAGTGTCACATGTCTGGAGCTTGAGTACCACCAGTGTAACATAATGTGCTGTGCACCTAAAAAAAAAAAAAAAAAAGTTTTTTTTTTTTTTTTTATTTTTTAATTTTTTTAAAAAT
>VUQS01049931.1:0-10552 GCA_015108495.1 Heterochromis multidens | reverse complement strand
CTCGATTTACCGGTCGATCTACGTCCCTACCCTCACCTATGGTCACGAGCTCTGGGTAGTGACCGAAAGAACGAGATCGCGGATACAAGCGGCAGAAATGAGCTTTCTCCGACGGGTGGCTGGCCTCTCCCTTAGAGATAGGGTGAGGAGCTCAGCCATCCGGGAGGGGCTCAGAGTAGAGCCGCTACTCCTCCACATCGAAAGGAGCCAGTTGAGATGGTTCGGGCATCTGATGAGGATGCCTCCTGGACGCCTTCTGGGGGAGGTTTTCCGGGCATGTCCCACCGGGAGGAGGCCCCGGGGCAGGCCCAGGACACGCTGGAGAGATTATATCTCGCGGCTGGCCTGGGAACGCCTCGGTGTTCCCCCGGATAAGCTAGAGGAGGTGGCTGGGGTGAGGGAGGTCTGGGTTTCTCTGCTTGGGCTGCTGCCCCCGCGACCCGGCCCCGGATAAGCGGAAGAAAATGGATGGATGGATGGATGGATGTTGTTTGACGTCAGTGTATTCCACTCACTTCCAAAACAATACAGTGCAGGTGTTCAGGAGGAGAAATTCATAGAACAGAATTGGCAATTAGGAAAAGAACCTTTTAACTCCAGGGCTTCTGGCTCTCAGCTTTGAAGTCAGGTTCATATAAATTCATGGTCTCTTGAATTTATTTGAACTTCACCACATTTTGCATATTGCTTTGATAGATATTTTTCACAGTCTAGGAAACACTAACAATATACAAGAATTCTATTTTTTAAAAAATTCTTTTTACTTTAAAGAATGTTTACAAATGCTGTCTTAGTTATGGGAGTATGGGCATTAATTTTCAATCATACAAAAGTAAATATTTATGCAATGCTGAGAGAAATACTGCAGGACAAGGAATCCAGTCCACTTATTGGGGAATATGATAAATCATTAACTTATTTAATAATGTTACCTTTGGGTTTAGTAGGTAGTTTATGAGTATTAAAATGAGGGGACTTCTTTATATATCCAGCTTTAAAGTATAACTCAGCAACTGAAAGGAAAAAACTTTTTTTTTTTAAGTGTATATATATAACTTGGATTATTAAATTTTCAGTTCTTTGTCCAAACTCTTTATGTAGGAAAAAAAAAGTTTATATTTTCTATCCATTTCAACTGTGATGTTAACCATACAAACTTTTGTGTGCATTATATAGTACTGAAACCTATAGCAATAAAACCCATAGAAGTTAGAATGCTGTGCTACTATGTTACCTTAGCCACTGACATACTGTTGGAGCCAGCACTTTAAATTCCACTTTTTTTGCATCAGTAAGGTCGCTGACTCAATAAACATCACGTCCCTTTAAAATAATACTGGAAGCTATCAGAATGCAGACCAAATATGGGTGAAATACATTTTTACTTTCCCCATTTACAAACAAATGAAAAAGTCCTTCTTCATAATCAAACAAATCAAGTAGAACTTTAGACTTTAGGAAAACTCGTTTAGATTTTTTTTTTTGTATTGGATGTGTATGTCATATCTTTCTTTGAACAAAAACAAACCCACGTCCTCCTTTGGCATTTAACTTGATAACATACAAGGAAGTAGCAGCAAAACAAATATTCCAAATGTGATTTTCTTTTAAAATAAGAAGAAACAATATGATTTGCACCTTAATTCTATGTTCTGCACTCATATTTATTTGAAGACTGGGAAGCAGTCTGAAAAGCTTCAGTTGGTATAGATCATTTTTACTGTCATCCCAATGCCAGTAGCTGCAGGCTAGAAGCAGCAATGACTTGTTCCATTTTGTCAATCTCCCCAGAGCTATCATGGTTTTACTAGATCCCCATAAACCTCAGGCAACATCTCCACTTCATGTTTGATTAGTTGCATTGGCAATTAAAATCCCTTTACTTATTAAAACAATATCAATTTGGTCACCACATGTATTGTTTAAACAAAACATATAATTAACAAGAGATTCTGGTGTAATTGGCAACATCATGCTTTATTGCTTTCCGTTCCACTGCACTATGTTCTCCCCTCTAACCTTGCCAGTACAATTTGGTACTGCTGGATGGGCACAATAGTTGGCATGGACCTGTGAGCATGGTATTATCATGCTTAGCCCAGTGACAGGGATTGGTAGAAGAGAATGGCTTTATGGTTCTGTATTTGTTCCCTTGAGTTGCAGTCACTGTGATTTTTTGTTTGTTTGTTTGTTTTAGAAAGCTTTTGAAGAGATTATACTTTCTACAAATTTTCTTATTATAAAGTAAAGAATCACTTTACCTTATAACCACAATGTTTTCGATAATAAAAAAATCACTGAAAATAGCACAAAATGCTACCCTGAATACTATACGTTAATCCATTAAAGCATGTCTTTTTTAAAGGTTTTCAGACACTCATTAGTTCTTCATTGCAACCTTTTACCTTCACAGAGAAATGTAAAAATCAATGTTATTTTTCAAAATTTGCTCTGACTGTCAGCAGATTACTGACGGATTACTGTGAAATAACAGTGTGTTCTGCTGGCCTATTTTAAAAAGCCACCCACTGATTCACCCGCTATCAGTGCACCTGCGGGTGACTTTGTATGTGTGTGTGTGTGTGTTCCACATTGTCACAGTTTTCTTACTGTCAAAATTGCTTCTCTTATTAACAAAAAACACATAAATAAACAATATAAGGATGCCAAATAATCAGGTTTTAGAGATTTGGTTTGCATATCAATTTCAAAAAATTAAAAATATCCTTGGTTTAATTTTCTTTTAAGCAGGTATGTCTGGCAATCTTTGACCTGTGTCTATTCATAACACTAAGAATATTCATAAGAATATTCATAGCTAACACATGGTTACCCAAATCCATAACAAGTCATGCATGAAGCCCTGCTATTTTCCCCTGTGGAACACATTTATTCATGCTAGCAGAGACACAAAAGATTAACTTACCATACTGGAACAGAGGAAAAGAACATTTCTGCTTGCTGGCAGGATAGTGGAAAGGTGCCTACACAGATTCAGTCTGAAACATAAAAAGGAAAGACTTCTGTAAGGACACGCAATATAAATGACTTATGTTATTACACAGGACAGACACATCAGAAACATTTGAAATGTCAGCATGCAAGAAGCTTGTGTCATCCAACTCACTGTACTCAATGTCACATTTAATAAGAGCAAAAGCTGAATGCCTAACACAAAGATGCACAGTTCACAAAGATCCTAGACTTTATATCAGTCTCAGGCTTCTTTCCCTGCGTGTTAAGGGCAAGATAATATATAGATTATATAAATAGAAATGCATAACATAATTTTGCAAAATTTGAGATCTGTAGTTAATTAATGTAGTTAAAAAATGTCCCTCCGAAGTTACTGTACATTGTTCAGCAGAAGCCACACTGTAGAACTCCTTAAACTATTTACTTAGATTTCAGTAAATAACAATGGCCTACTACTGAAGTTATAGTTGAGTGAAAATTAAATGAGTCCATTCTAAACAGCCTTTTCCATGAAACAATAAAGATTTGCCAGCTGTTTAGATTTTGAGCAAATATTTAAACAAGGTATAATTGATATCTTTGCAAGCAATAATTAGTATTCATGAGCAGTTCTGCAACACTGTATGATAAGACAGGGTCTTCAATCACTGTGATAAAATACCTTGATTTTTCACATATTTAATCTACTGGGTTACTTAAAAAGAGTTCATGCCAGTTAAATTACATATAGCACGAGTAAAAAGAGTATCGATTTTGCCCATCCCCACCAACCATTATGTCACAGGCTTTATAAAAAACTGAGTTTTGTTGATATTTTGTACACATTCAGTATACAAATGTACCTAGACTGCCAGACATTTTACAAACAACACAAACAGCCGTTTTTGTCATTTCAGTTGAATTGCTATGCCAGTTGTTTTCCCATAAGCAGCACTGGTTGACTTCTACTGCTGACAACCAAGAACTTTAAACACAAGAAATATGACTGTGTGGCGCAGCATCAAAAACATCCCTCTGTCATTTTAATACTAAAAAAATGTCATTCTCACTGTTGAATGTTAAAGTTTTCTTAAATAAAAAACAAAACAAAAACAAAAATCAACTTGAATTAATCTTAGAATGCAGCCTTGGGTTTTTAATTGCTAAGTCCTTAACTCTAAAATTCTTCAAACATCAATATTTTTCACTTGAATATCACTAATCTATTTGATAAGATTGCATCTGACGTGAAGAGAAGTATAACAAGCACAGAGAAACCTCAATCTGCCATTCACTGCATTTCTTCCTTTCTGACAGCAATGTTTAGAATTAATGAGATCTCTAGCATGGTTTACTCTGAAAGGTATGAGCCAGCAGAAACAGGGATGACAGGAAAAGTCAAAGAGCCACAAGAGTTATTTATTTATTTTAAACACAGAGACTTCCTAATGATTTCTTCTTGGCTGACTATTGTTGTATTCTTCGCACTCAAACATTTTCTCTGTTTTAATCACACCCCCTTCCCAAATTATTCAGGTTAAAGTGAGACAGATGCTGGCATCTTTTTCTGGAACTGCTAGCTATTTTTTTCTCTTTTTCACAAAAGGAAGGAGAAAGGCACGGTCCTGGGAGGGGATTTGTGAGGAGTAAGAATGAGAGGGCGAGGAGAAAGAGAAGGAGAAGAGAGGGATGAGACACCACTGGGATGTAGTCTGGAGTATGCCAAGGTCAGCAGAACTCTCACTATGAAACGAAACACTGCCAAACACACACACACACACACACACACACACACACACACACACACACACACACACACACACACAAAACAATGACATAGATTCATACAGAAATACATGCCTCTAGAATCAAGCCTCTCTCAGATAATGAGAGTCTGAGACAATCAATAAATTCCTGAAAGAAAACAAGAATGTTTTGCGTTAACATTTAGTATATTAAGTCCAAGACGTGCACACTAACAGAGACAGACACACACACACACAGCACTGAACTGCCGTATGCAGAAATGCCCTTGGAGTAGTTCTTATTTTGCCTCTCTCACACTAAAGCCTAAATTTTCAGAAATTCACACTGCCTGCATTTATCATTTTTACTGAGGCAAATGAAATTCAGAATGGACTGACAGATATTTATTCATCCTAAGTGATTGTTTGCTGAGGGGGGGATTTGGCTTTTGGTTTTCTTCATACTTATCTCACATTTACAAAAACTAAACACTTCACACTTTGGTTTCATGCTGTACCAGCAGCAACAGAGTCTGGCTGTTTGTCAAGGCAAAACAAAGACAACACACTGTGAGTTTCTTTCTTCTTTTTCTGAGATCACAGCAAAAGAAACGCCTTGCACAGGGGGAGGAATAAAACAGCAAAGTAAAGCAAATAATCTTGGGCTAAACCCCAACCAACTACCTCCTGTATATTGGCTTTTGAAATTTAGAACAAATTCCAAGTATTTTTTCTTTTTTGTTTTTTAGATTTAGCAGTTACAGGAGTTTACAGGACTTTTACCTTTCACTAAATTTAAGTTTTTTTATGTTGACCCTTTTGCAATATATAAATACTGTAGACGTTACAGTACAGACATTACAGCATTTACTAGACACAGTAAATGCTTCACACGTGTTATACCTGACCTTGCAAACAGCAGCATCTGTGACCAGACTGGTGATATATGTTGTCTGTTTATGTGTAAACACAGTCTTTATCAGATGCCAGATCCAGCTGATTCTGCTTTAGGAATCATGCTTATAGTTAGTGACTTATCACGGCCCATTCAATGTTCCCACCACTCTTATCTTTTGAAATTAAACTCTCTCAAGACAACAGCTCAGGGGGATTTGAGGCTCCAGGCAATCAATATAGGAGAGTACTGGGGGCAACAGATAGCCATGTCAGCTATCGGTATGAATTGAATGGCTATATGAAAAATTGTTGTGGGAATCTCTATCTCTTTAATGTTTATTTCTTTTTCATATGACTACTGATGTGTAGTGACTCAGCTGTGTTTTCATTTGGCCTCATTCTTCTTCAAGTGATGACAAAATGCAGCAGGTACAGGCTGCTGATTTGAGCTGAAATTATGTATATTTCTTTCATCGGCACAATGACTGGCCTCTCTGTGTGTGCATGTGAATATCATGCCTTCTGGTACAGAGTAGAGCCAGAAATATCAAAATCAGATAATATTTTAATTTTGTGGAATCCAGGATGATTGATACCAGTAGAAGTTAATGCACTTTACATTAAATAAACTATTTAACCATGTTTTTATGTTCTGAGCTCTAAGGAAATGCACAGTCTACACACACAATCTCTGAAAATGACTGAAAAACAAGTTGGAAATATGATTCTTATTTTAAGAAAGCAAGACTATGGCAGATGATCCTATATAAAAGAAAGTGGCTGCTCCTGTCTTACAAAGTAATGCCAGAGTTAACATTTAGCCCTGAGGTTAAGATCATTCTCATGCTTGATATGTTGCCATATCAATATTTAGTTTTCAATTGCCAGCCCTTATCTTAAACTGTGAGGGCTGAGAGTATGGCTTAGCGAGTGACAAATACATAACAGTGACAGTACAGATTACAAGTTTTACAGTTTTACTAATGTTTACGTGCACTGCTGCCCTCTTGGATTGTTAAGTCGGGCTTGGTGGGGCTGCTCCAACTTTCTGAGTTGGAAGTCTGACTTGAGGGGGCGTTCCAGTTGAAAATTTCAGCTTGGAACTCAGAAATTCTGATTTCCGACTTCAAATGGAACACACCATAAGAGTAAGCAGGTTTTCCAGGAGTGTGTCTAAAGGGGTGGCACGGGGGGCCATTCACTTCACAGCCCTCCAATTTTAATTAGCACCCCCAATGTCATTAATCTGGGATACTGTAAACGTGACAGTGTCCATCAGAGCATGCATAGGACAAGTGGTGGCATGGCTTTATAGTAATTATTTTTGCTGATTTAGACCATTAATATAACATCTGCTAATAAATTATGCAATATTGATCTTTAAATTGATAAAATATAATTATTAAATTAAGTAGCATTAAAGTCATGCACACATTAATGAATCAAAAATCGCAATCCAGTGATATTATGTGTTTCTGAAATGGATAATTTTTGTGTAATAATTTTGTGTAATTTTGATGCAGGTACCTTACACAAAATAACTTGTAATGCATGATTTGTAACAATATAATGTAACAATTTCTTGTTTTACTTAATTTAACAAAATACTTCTTCCAAAGTACAAAAAGTTTCTCAATACAAAACTATTTTCATGTGTGGAAGCACTGTCTCTCATTTAATAGAGAGCAGATGAGCCTAAAAGTCACGCCCAGTGTTTTCTAATGCAGTTTTTAATGCTATATCAGTTTGATTGGTCGCCCCCAGTCCCACAATATTAGAAAAATCCTGGAATCAGCCCCTCTTTCTGCTTATGTATAATGTATAGAGCAATTAAATAATCCTACACAAATTGAATGCGGTGATTATGAAAAGGATCATAAATGTGTCAACCCCATGAGGGTTTATCCAAATTTTCCAAAGATTAGTCTCTGTGTAGAAGTGAACTGATATATATATATATTTTTTTTTTATTTAAGTTTTGAGATGTTGCGAATAAAGCAGCACCAAGGGCACAAGAGACAGAGGGAATACTAAGACAGAGCCATGCTGAATGCAATCTGAGCCCTTCACAGCACATGATCTGACACTGCTACTCCAACATCAGCTGATGACTGATTCAGCTGACCTTCATAGGTTTGATTTATGTGAGATTCATCCATCTGACACTGGTGGGCGTTCAGGGAGCAAAGAGTTTTATAACTTTTCACCTTACTTCCTTGCAACTAACTTACTATAAAACATTTAAAAAGAGTTTTGATGTGAAATTAATTTACATTGTTTTTGTTCATAGGGCAGTGTTAAACACAGCTATATTGAAATACTGATCCCTCTTTGTTTACTGTCATCATGATGATTGAGAAGTTATTTGATTTCCATTGTCTTAAAAATGTTAGTGTTGTAAGGCAGGTGAGGATTACGGAGCATCAGGAAGGCTTCGCTGTAAGATTGAGTGGTTAGTGCCTCACTGATGACTGCAGTGGGATCATGCAAAAGTCTTCAATTAGCAGCCCCTGGATGACTGATAAATGGAAAGAAATGGTTTCTGGTGGAAAGTAAACCATACTCTGTGAATAAGATCTCCATCACTGCCTATCTGTTCCTGTCTTATAGTAGGATAGTTTATGCCTGTGGAGGTAACATGCACAAGCTGGAGGCATTGACAGGTCAGTGTGTGTCTGTGTATGAGCTTTGATGATGAACATATTCTGTGTTGGTGTCTGTGTACTGAAGGTGTCAGCAGTATTTCTACTGTGCCAGTGAAAGACAATTCTGTTGTGTGAGATGCATGAGCCGGGAGTTGAACTGAAGACTGTACAGCTCACAATGTCACATCGACACCTGAGAAGAGAGCATGAAGTACGAAGGAGGTGGCAGTGGGTGGGGGGAGTAGACAGTGGAGGAAAGAAGGCAGATATTTTTTTTTAGTTTCCCATTCATTTTGTGATGCACCAGGTTAGATTTTAAACTGCTAAACTGAACTGCTTCTCTACATAAACAGATCCATTAAGTGACTGGAAGTTATTGAATTGTGTTCAAGATGTTTGTTTTTGTTTGTTTTCTAAAGAAGTAAAACCAGACATTAATAAAACGGCTTGTCATTTCCCAGAATCAGTACTTGGCCATAATAATTTTAGATGTTAGCATTCTTCTTAATAACTTGTACCAAAATCAATGGAAATGGTACAAGGAGGGGATGCAAGAGTGTATCTGTGTGTCTGTTGGGAGTTTAGTTGCCTTTGCCACTAATAATCAAAACCTGTTCCAGCTTGGTTTACCCTGCAGTGGTGCAATAACACCTGGAAATGATGGACCAGACTTCATTATGTGGACTAACATTTCCACTGACCTCATGGCAATAAATCCAATTTCACTGAACCTGCAAAGGAAGTGATCTTGTCTTGTGTCTTTAGCCTTAAAACCAATGCAATTATCTCTTTCTCTACAGCAGCTCATTGTGCTACATCACAGTTCAGTGACTGCTGAGTAAATGTGGCATGTAGTCTGACACTTATTTTACTCTGAAATCCAGTCTCACAGATAGAGGTTACATCTCATTAACTTCAGTTTCTATTTAACTTTACTGTCACAGTATCAAAGAAGTTTAATAAAATCTCAGTAAACTTTTTATTTTCATCTTGTGTGCGTCAGATATTTGAATCTCTGGGTCTCCTCGGTGCTTCACATACAGTATAATCAGTGTGCTGGCAGGTCTCCTCAGAAGCTTGTTTGGCAACAGTTATTGTTTTTCAACATCACTTTAACCCTCATTTTGTAAGCAGCCTTGCTGCTTACAATGTGCTCACACATCACCCCTATTCTTGCTTCCCTTCACTGGCTTCTAGTGAAATTCAGAGTCCACTTTAAAATTTTATTAATAACATATAAAGCCCTACATGGCCAGGCTCCCGTGTATATAGCAGAGCTACTGAGACCTTATTCTAGATGTTGGCCTCTCCAGTCACCTTATCTGGGTTATTCACGCTGTTCCACGCTCCTATTTTAAAACTAGAGGAGATCGTGCTTTTGAGGCTGTAGCTCCTAAACTTTGAAATGGCCTTCCTCAGGCTATCTGTGGTTTGTTTTAAATAACTGATGAAAATTAATTTTTATAGGTTAGCTTTTCCTTAATCTTTCTCCCATCATTTTGGCCCATCTAATGTGTGTATGCAGAAATGGCTCTAAGACTGTGTGTTTTACAGTGTGTCTGTATGCTGGAACATGTACACGTATATTTAATGTGTGGTTTTAATTCGAACTGAAGTACTTGTAAAAATGATGTATTTTTTAAAGTGCTATACAAGTAAAATTATTATTGTTATTATACAGTGGTGTATCAGCCATATTGGAGGGTTTTACAGCATGAACGGCCTGTTTAAGGTCATGCATCTCAATCGGATTTAAGTCCAGACTTTGACTATTTTAGTTTATTTTGAGCCATTCAGAGATGGACTTGCTGGTGTGTTTCAGATCATTGTCCTGCTGTATAACCCAAGTGCTCTTGAGCTTCAGGACATGAACTGATGGTCGGACATTCTCCTTCAGGATTTTCTGGTAGAGAGCAGAATTCATGGCTCCATCAGTTACAGCAAGTCGTCCTGAAGCAGCAAAGCAGCCCCAGACCATCACACTACCACCACCATGTTTGACTGTTGCTAAGATGTTCTTTTTATGAAATGCTGTGTTAGTTTGATACCAGATGTAACGGGACTCATACCTTCCAAAAAGTTAAACTTTTGTCTTGTCAGTCCACAGAATATTTTCCCAAAAGTCTTGGGGATCATCAAAATGTGTTTTTTGTTAAAAAAAAAAAAGCCTTTGTGTTCTTTTTGGTCAGCAGTGGTTTTCTCCTTGGAACTCTCCCATGGATGCTGTTTTTGCCCAGTCTCTTTCTTATTGTTGAATCATGAACTCTGACCTTAACTGAGACAAGTGAGCCCTGTAGTTCTTTAGATGCT
>VUQS01049930.1:0-11591 GCA_015108495.1 Heterochromis multidens | reverse complement strand
GTTTGTGGGGGGGGGGGTGGGGGGTAGTGGGGGTGGGGGAACAGGGCGTTGCCCAATTCTGTCAGTGTTATACTACTATACTATACTATACTATACTATTATACTATACTATACTATTATACTACTCATATTGATTAGACATTATTCTTGGTTACATATACACCTCTCTGCATTTAATCATGAGTTATTATTAATCTCTGGCTCTCCTCCACAGCATGTCTTTGTCTTCCTCCCCTCACCCCCAACAGGTCACAGCAGATGGCTGCCCCTCCCTGGGCCTGGTTCTGCTGGAGGTTTCTTCCTGTTAAAAGGGAGTTTTTCCTTCCTACTGTTGCCAAGTGCTTGCTCATAGAGGATCATCTGATTGTTGGGGTTTTCTGTATTATTGTAGGGTCTTTACAATATAAAGCACCTTGAGGTGACTGTTGTTGTGATTTGGCGCTATATAAATAACACTGAAATGAACTGAATATTAATTACATTTCTGATTTGATTTAAGCAGGAATAATCATCAGCAAATACCACACAAATAAACTCTGCCACAGGTCTCTGTTTCATCACACCTACAAAGGCTTGATTTTAGGCCTTTTACCCCCCTCTTGATGCAGATGAGAGGCAAGCCGGGGTGGGGGGGGGGCTTCAGCCTGGTGTCTTGACACAGTGCAGATTTAAAACACACTTTACTATACTATGAAAGCAAAAGTACAAACTGTTCTGATAATGTTGGGACAACACTTACAAAGTGTCTGCTTATGTATATTTGTTCTCTAAATGGCATCAAAAACATTATCTAACATAGACTAGATCACTCGATATTATTATCTAACTTTAACCTTCAGGGCCGTTAGTCTGATGGTATGTCACTAGTTACCAGCCAAGGAGCTGATGGACTTTTAGTTTGTTTAAGATTTCTGTTCCTATTATTACTTTTGGTGACGGCACAAAGACTGAGAGAGGAGGACAGAGAGGGAGAGAGCAGGATGAAGACAGCAAAGAGAGAGAGAGCAAACAGAAACAGGTCAGAGGTGACATGAAGTCAAAGTCAACAAAAATTATAAACCCGAGGGTGCTTCAGTTTGTCCACATTCACTGATGATGATTCACATAACTAAGCAGCGTGTTATACTGATATCAAACGTGCAGCCCCAGCCTGAGCAAAGCAAAACAGATCCCAAGGGAGCAAAACAGGTCCAAATCTCATGGAAACAGTTCAGAAGGCCTGCCGTGGGGCCAGCGGTGAAGACGTCAATTCTTGGGTGGCCTGGCAGGAAGCTGACCATGGCGGCGGCGAGGACCTTTGAGCGGCCTGGCAGGACGCCAACCATGGCGGCGGCGAGGACCTTTGAGTGGCATGGGAGGATGCCGACCATGGCGGTGGTGAAGATTCTTGGGTGGTCCAGAGTCCTCATGCAGAGCAGGTGCGACGTCCTCAGGCGGAGTGGGTTCAGGGCCAGACAGTGCGAAGACCTCTGGCGGAGCGGGTTCAGGGCCAGACAGTGCGAAGACCTCTGGAGGAGCAGTGTCAGCCGGCCGGGGCTGCACAGGGTGCACAGCAGGCTCGGGTGGCGCTGGCTGGGGCTGCGCAGGGTGCACAGAAAAACTTGGGAGCTCGGGGAGCACAAAGAGTCCTGGGAGCTCGGGGAGCTCAGGGAGCACAGAGAGACCTGGGAGCTCGGGGAGCACAGAGAGTCCTGGGAGCTCGGGGAGCACAGAGAGCCCTGGGAAACTGGGGGGCTCTGGGGCCACTGAGACACTGGGGAGCTGTTACTGTACAAAGTCCATTGCTGCCTCCTCCTGAGGCTGAGGCTGCTGGTTGAGCCTCATCTTTCTAGCCCTGGGGACAGGGATGGGCGCAGGGACAGACTGGACACCTGCCGCCCCCACCCGAGGAACAGGTACGGGTGCAGAGGTCGGCCGGGTCTCGGCTGCCCTCACCCTGGGAACCGGGATGGGTGCAGGAACAGACCAGACACCTGCCGCCCCCACCTGAGGAAGTGGTACGGGTGCAGAGGTCGGCCGGGTCTTGGTTGTCCTTACCCTGGGAACAAGCATGGGTGGAGGTGAAGGCTTAGAGGTAGCAACAGATGAAACAGTCTCTGGGGATGAATCTGACTGAGGCAAACATTGAACATGATTAGCCATGGGTGGCTGAAAAACTGTCTTTGAGGGTGAATGTGGTTGTGGTGAATACTGAACACGATTTACATTTAAGGAAATGAACTTGGAAACCTGAACTAATCCAATATCAGCTAACTGAGAGATAAAATGAGTTCTTTCAGATCTTGACATATAAACTGATTCAGAGGAGTGAATGTGGTTAACTTTAGCAGGCTGAGAAACACACGGAACAGAACTGGACTTGGCTGACTGAGATGCACACTGAACAGAGGTGGATATGGCTGGTTGGGAAACACACTGTACATAGTTTGTAGTGGCTGGCTGTGACATAAAGGCAGTCTCTGGAGATGGCAAAACAGTTTTTGAGTTAATGTTACTCACTACAGTGGGTTCTTGCTGGGCAGAGGGAATATGGCAGCGTGAACTCTGCCTCTTACTGGAGGAGGAGGCTGACGCGCCGGGCAGCAGCGGAACCTCTGGAGCGCCAAGCAGCGGCGTCGAGGCAGGAAAGCTGAGCGGCGACTGCGATGCTGGCTGGCTCTTGGATGTGAGTGGTGTGGGAGGAATGGGGAGACTCTGCCTTCAGTCTCCTTAACTGCTTATCCATGTGAGTGATGGAATCGAAAATGTCCAAAATGGAAGGAGACTGAAGCAGGCATGGGTATCTAGAGAGACCAACGGACAGGGCTTTAATCTCCCGGCAATCGCTGAGCCGTGCGAACACCTTCTCGATCCTGAGGAATTCTTTCCTTAATTCCTCATCTGCGAAGATGGTGAAGTCTGGTGGGTCCATTGTCTGGTCGTGTCGTACTGTCACGTGGCCGGCTGTGAGGCAGGCAGAATGAGGACCCAATCTGTTGACTCCGGAGACAGGCATGAACTTAAGAATGGATTTATTGTAAGAAATAGCGAAACTCAAAAACACAAAACCAAATCTCTGACGTGGCAGAGTAAAACCCGGGAACTACAGACTAAACACTAAGGTAACAGATACAGGCATACAGCTGGCAGGGAATGATGACGACGCGACAAGGAACATGGAGAGACTCCGACAATAAATACAAACAGGAGGACGAGCAGGATAACAAACAGGTGAGGAACACAGCTGGGAACAATCAGGGGAATGAGGCAAAGGAAGCGAAGCTAGACGAGACACACACGAGACCAGAGACTGTCAAAGTAAAACAGTAAGCACTCACACTGAGACACAGACTAGGACACGTGAACTTGACACTGAGACCAGAGACACACAGAGCGAGAGACAGAGGGAGCGCAGTAGACAGAGACAGAATGGAACTCAAGGAATATACTAACAGAAACCAAGAATAGACTAAACATGAAACCAGAGCTACGAACTAAGAACATTAATGAAACAAACAAATTACTGAATGAACACCAAAATAATAAAACCTTTCAAGATACAGAAATACCAAACTAAAGATACTCTAAACCTAAGACAAAAGGCATAGCAACACAAAACACTGGGTCACAGACCCAGGACCATGACACATTCCTGGGTATTTTCTGCACAAATATGCTCAGGTTATTTATAATTGCAGTCTTTTTATTTTCAAGCGACTATAGAAGCTTTCTCAAGCATTCTATGGTGTTTAAATATGCATAATTGGTACTAAGGGCTCCAAAGTGTGCAAAGAAAATACCTCCCACACCATTACACTACCAGCACCAGCCTGAACCTTTGATACATGGCAGGATGGATTGATGCTTTCATGTTGGTTACTCTAAATTTTGACCCTGCCATCCGAATGTCACAGCAGAAACTGGGGGTCATTAGACCAGGAAACGTTTTTCCAGTGTCCTAATTTTGGTGAGCCTGTGTGAATTGTAGCCTCAGTTTCAAATTCCTTGCCAACAGAAGTGATACCTGGTGTGCTCTTCTGCTGCTGTAGCCCATCTGCTTCATGTTGTGCATTCAGAGATGCTCTTCTGCATCTCTTGGTTGTAACGAGTGGTTATTGAGTTATTGTTGCTTTCCTATCAGTTCAAAGCAGTCTGGCCATTCTCCTCTACCTCTGACATCAACAAAACATTTTCAGCCAGAGAACTGCTGCTCACTGGATATTTTCTCTTTTTTTTTAGACCATTTCTATAAACCCTAGAGGGAAAATTCCAGCAGATCAGCAGTTTCTGAACTACTCAGACCAACAACCATGCCAAATTAAGAGTCACTTAGATCACCTTTTTTCCTCATTCAGCAGGTCATCTTGACCATTGTTTAAATGCCTAAATGCAATGAGTTGAATAAGTGTACCTAATTAAACAACCAGTGAGTGAATATCACACAAAAAGTCAATGTTTGAAGCATCTTGTGCCACCAGAAAAAAACAGGTTTGGAGATAACCAAAAAGACACTGGAATCATCCTCTGGGCTCTCTAATTGTCTGCATTCAGAAGTTCATGTCAGTTCAGGGCAGGATTTTCTTTGTCTGTGTTGTTTATTATGTTAAATATAGCGTATATATATGTAAAATATTTAACTGTTGTTTTAATGAACCAGTTAAGTAAATAAAGTCTACAACATAAAGTCAGTTCTTGCCTACGTCACTGCTCCTGCTTCAGTCTCCCGGATAATTCATCTGTGTTCATGACCTTGATCCAGTCCTGGTCACCTGCTTTCGCTCCACTGCATCATATTACCCTGCTGCATACTTACACTATGTGCTGTTCCACCCGTGTCTGCTTTTCAGATTGGACTTTCTAATCATAGCTGTATAATTGTCTCAGGGCACGACATCCTGGTAGGAGATCAAAATGAGAGAGCTGCAGAAAAGGACAGTAAACTGAGTTCAGTTAATAAGGTGCTGAAGGCTGATTACAGAGCTAGCAGGGGGTTCCGAGTCTCACTCAAACTCACACGTGCATGTCCAGCTTCTGCAGGCTGTAATCTTATCACTTCTGTCTAGATGCCTCTGTTACAAGAACAACAGAAAGCAATCAGGGTGTCACACGGTTTGATTGTTTTCTTAATGAATAGGAAACTCAACTAGTAAAAGAAAGTATTAATCACAGGGGTGTTGCTAAAGGGATGGGGCCTGGGGTGGTTTCTTTCACCCCAAAATTTGATTGACATCCCCTCCTGGTTTCCCCCAGAATTGTGTAATCAAACTACAGGGAGAAATTACAGGAGGGAAAAGGAGGTCTGGATCCCAATTTTCTGGGAAAAACAATGCTGTCCTCTTCAATGCATATGTCAATTCAAATCTTACAGTATAATGTTAAACAACATTAAAACAATACAGACTGAAAGCTCTTGTGCTAGTTAAGAAATACATCTTTAATGCATGTTTAAGCAACCTCCCCCCCTCAGTGTCTGGTTCACTGCCTACAGTACCACTCCCTAACTCCATTACATTTCAAAGGTCAACTTAAAACAAAGGATTTTGTCAGACACCGTTCTTTTTTTGTTTTTTTCAGACATTGTTCTTTATTTCTACCACTCAACAGAATAAAACATATTTACACTTGTAACCAGACTGAATTTTGTTGAATCTTGTGCTCCAGTGCTGCCTCTATATTCTTATGGGGCAGCTGCAAGAATGTGAAAACTGGTATATAATGTTTTTATGCCCCTGAAGGAGGAGGAGTAGGAATAGAGATTTGAGAAAAACAAGTCCTGATTATGTTTTAGTGATGTTTACAGTGTTATGTGGGTTTGGGTTTTGATTTAAGACTCACTATATGGGTAACCTAGGGCCTCAGAAGTTTAAAAATCAGCTTATCTCGCTTCTTCTTCTTCTTCTTTTTTTTTTAATAAATCTGTTTCATGAGTCCTCCCATTTAAAAACTAATTCTCTGAAGTTCCACTTTAATTGGTAAGTCTATAAAATAACTGAACATTAGGAGCGGCATACGTTTATAAACCTCGGGTTTGTCTTGAATTCAAATCCAAATGTTTTCAGTTCCAGTAAGATAAGACTGAGAACAAATCAATTCTTCTAATGATCAACTACTTATTGATGAGCGTTTCAAAACAAGGAACATCAGCTTGCTAAACTGAGCATGTAAGCTGCTCCTCTTTACATGCCCAGCAGTGTTCACTGCAGGTGAAAACTGACATAAACAGACCAGCTTATCACTGAGAATAGCAGCTTTCTCAAACCACAGGAGCACTGATATGCAAGCAACTTTAAAAGCGCAACGCAATCCACCAACATTTTAGCAAGCACACTGAGGAGAGAGAGAGAGGGGGGGGGGGTTTGAAATGCTGTGTGTGAGCATCGAAAGCACAGTGCCAAATGTTCACATGATACAGTAGTGTTTTTAGATCCGTGGGGTCTATTCTCGGAGCTCTTTCATGTTATCTCCTGCTGCGGAGAGAGTGTGTGAGTGCGAGTGTTTGAGGGGAGGGATCTCTATTCTCACACTGCCACCTGTTGTGGTGCTTCAACTCAAACTGTGCACAAGTCTCAACCTCTGGCCAGCAGCAACTTTGAGTCCAAACCGAGTCATCTTTCAACTTCCTCTGCAGCTATCACAACAAGGGTTATTAGTAGAGAGAGATACTCGAAGTCTTCATGTGCACTTCTAAAGAGGCGGCACACATGCAGTTATTCTGTCTCACATCAAAAATCAAGTACAGCTCTATGCCATCAGTCACACGTCACCTGGCGCACTTTCAGCACCATGCGCCGCATTTGACCTTGTCACCGGTTCTGCTGGAGCTTCACCAGCTCGTCACATTATGCACAGTACGGAACACCTGCACTATCTGAATGGCATAAGATAGAATAATAATGTGAATAACGCCTGGGTCAGCAGTCTGCACACCGCCCTTTACTTTAGCGTTGCCGACGTTATTATAAGAAACACAGACTTACCCTCATGCAACCAGCCTGCGATGCCCTCACATACGAGCAGCGCAGAGCTTTGTGGGCAACAGTGTTGATACATTCATTCGTCTGTTTTTCCTCTTGTCATTCAGTCGCGAAAGTCAACGCTCCGTGTTCGTGCAGCTGGCACAGATAGACGGGCTACAGGCTGCAGGGGGGAGGCAGGCAAGGGGGTCTCTGACTGGTCTAGATTCCGACAAATAGCGGGCCAGCTGGTTACTTTGGATTTTACAAATAAACCACCAGATTATAATCCTTTTAAAACATGCGTCATTCTCCAGAGCTAGATGCTGGGTCAGAGAGAGAGCACACAGTTACCTATTTGGAAAGTCTTTGTTCATGCAACAAAACTCTCACTGGTCCTTTTGGCACCACAGCCTATCACACATTATTATGTACCAGCAGCCACTTTTTCTTCTCCCGGGCTACCAGACTTATAAAGCCATAAAGGGAAGCCTCATAAGAGTATGCGTTTGTGCACTATTAATTTGTTTTTCCAAATACAGTTGCATGGAAATGAAAGCGCCAATGTTTGGCAATGTTTTTTGTTTGTTTGTTTTTTATGGAAGTCATAAGGAAGTGGTTAGGGTGGATGGTGGGTGTACAAAGCTCAGCATTTAAATACATCCTTCCAGGTCCAGTGTATCTCCTACACATACTACAGCTGTCTGTGCTTAAACATAAACAGGGCTTAAATTGTTGTAAAGACTAAGAAACAAATTAAATGTTAAATGTGAATATTTCGCAGACATGTTCTGGATAAACATTTTATGACTTGATTGATATGTTAAGAATGTTTCATCAGGCTGTGCTGATAAGAAAATGCAATCCACATGGCATTATTTTCATTAAAAACATGCAGAGCTATTTGTTGTTACAGAGGAGGTTTGTTTAATGCGAACCTGTAAGAACTGAGAAATGTATTGGCAGTTAAATCTTAACATCTTCACAGAAATCAGGCTGATAGAGCTTAATCTCGATGTTTAAGACTGAAGTCTAGTGCAGAAATTGGATCTTCTTCATGGATTAACCCGATGATCACTGAAGGAGGATGTAATTTGAGAAATGTTGGCTTGAATTAGTGATGCTATGTTCTGAAACTCACCAATAAATGAAAAGAGTTCTTATTTATTGTTGGGTTTTTTTTCTTAATATTGGATAAGAAACGTGGGCCTCTTCTGTCTATGCTCTACAGCACAGATGGTTTATTTTGTAACCTTGAATCCTATTTTTTATTCATGTTGCTGGTTTGTTATAAATAAGGTAACAGATGACAAGTGAGGCTTTGCTTGATGCATCTCTGTGCATGGCGAGAGAGTGGGGGTAGTGTGAGGAAACAGCTTCTTCCCACAGCAACAACTGCTGCTGCTGCAGCAGCATCCCTTATTCTTTCTCCTTTTGAGCTCTCGCAGCACGAAGAGTCCAGCATCTGATTTATATATTGTGGGATTAGCAATAGAATGTAAAAACAAAAGGGCAAATGTGTCATCTTGCTTGCTTCAAGGTCTTTGAGTTTATGCCATTTAAAACATCAGTAGCAGGAATGAGATGAGACAAACTGCAAAACAAAAACAGAAATGTATTCAAATATTTACCCAATGAACTCACAAAAAAGTCTGCTGCACTATTCATGGTCCTACTGCAGACTCTCCTCACATTCACTCATGGATTTTCACAAATATGTGAACATGAAGTAACTTATTTCTGTTTGCCAACACCCTGCTTATTAGTGTGACTCTGTGTGCATGTTTTATTTCAACAGATGTTTGCTGTCCTCCTCCACACCAAACCCAACCCAACGGGGGTGATCCATGCACAAGGGAGAGCCCATCTCTTCTCATCCACACCTGGATTCCCCTCAAAATGTTCTGTCCTTGTTTCATCCTGTTTCCTTCATTGGATGGGATGGTAAGTAACTCATTGACCCTGTTATGCAACCCGGGGTTTGTGGAATTCCTGATCATGGCTGAATCCCAGCTCAATTCAAAGTCTTATTACTATAGTGCATGCACAATATCACTTCTCAGACACCCTGCACACACACAGTGAGAAAAGCTCTCAGCATAACCCCTCTTCTCATGAGCTCAACTGTGAGACATGTCCTGACCCACATAAGGAAAATTCCTCTAGTTCCCTCGTGCAAGTTTCACATAATTTAAATCACAGGAGATTAACCACTTGACCAATTTTTTTCTCAGCAAGGTATGGGAGAATTTTATCAAATAACCTTAGTTAGGGTCAAATACTGCTGCTACATAGAGGACTGTACACTCTGACTTGCTGTAGCTCAGACTGTCTATAATGTAGCATTGATTTAAGCACATCAGGCCACCTCAGGGTATTGTAAACAAATCATTTGATGAGGTTTGAGCCATTGAGTCCCCATTAGGGCGGGACATGAACAGACATGTGGGAAATTGTTTCCAAGGACCCAGTGCTGTCTGCTGACGATCCCATGTCTTTGTGGGTGGTTACATAACCAGATTAGGGCAGTTAGTTTTAGGCTCTGGGGTCACTGAGGCCTGATTATGCTCTTTAGCTTTTTCAATCTGAAATCTGAATCGCCTGAAGCAGCTTCCCAAACACTGAGATTCCTGAATGTGCTGCTGTTCTGTGTGAACAGCAGCACATTCAACAGCACTCTTTTAGGCCAAGTTAAGTTAAGTCAAGTTAGGTTTTTTTAGGCCTTTCCTAAGTTCCCAACTTCCCGTGGATGAAAAAAGTAATGGATGATGGTGAATGTAGTTTTCCAGCTGCTATTCTATAAAAACGAGTAATTGAAATGAAACAAACACTGTGCAACCTGCCTGAGAAATTAAAGCTCCAGAAAAAACAGGGAGCATGATTAAACCCCTTCAAGGAGTAGCTGCTTCTAAAGTTTAATGAAGTAAAGATTTTGAGATCAACACTTAAACAGTCTTCACTTGGCTGACTAAGATGTGCCATGATGATTACACAGGATTCACTATTAATTAACATATTTGTGAGGCAAAATCAAATACAATTATTAAAATAAAGTTAAATAAAAACACTATGGGAGGTGGAAAAAAGGAGTTTTTGTATACTGACTGAGCAGCTGGATAGATAAATAAAGCTTCCTGCAGTACCACCTAGTGGTAAATTATATTCTTCTCAGGCTGGAGAGAGCTGAGAGCAAAGAAAACATTTTAGTGTAACCTCCATTAGTAAGCATTCACAGCAAGCACATAAGCATTTTATTAATTGTCTGCACAATTCATTCTCTATGTTGTAAATTGGGAGGTCGTATATCTCTCAATCAGAACTGTGGCTGAACTGAATTATTTTGTCAGCTTGTACACTTCATATTGTACATCTGCAATTCATCAGTGATTACTTCTCCTGGGATTAAATATAACAACTAGTTAGCTTAAAAAAATGACAATACATTGCTGAGAAGTTTTTTAAACACACATCACGATGCACTTACTGGACACTTTATTAGGTACACCATGCTAGTACTGGGTTAGACCCCTTCTTATCTTCATAACTGCCTTAATTCTTCATGGAATAGATTCTGCTGGAAACATTCCTCAGAGATTTTGGTCCATATTGACATAATAGATGATGCAGCCATCAGAAGATGGGTACACTGTGGTCATAAAGGGATGCCCATGTTTAGCAACAATACTCAGGCATTGTGGCACAATAATGATGCTCATTTAGTACTAAGGAGCCCAGAAA
This sequence comes from Heterochromis multidens, assembly GCA_015108495.1. NCBI lineage: Eukaryota > Metazoa > Chordata > Actinopteri > Cichliformes > Cichlidae > Heterochromis > Heterochromis multidens. The sequence goes on along the minus strand of VUQS01049930.1, from coordinate 921 downwards.
AGAAAATATCCCCTGCACCAGTACACCACCACCACCACTGCCAGTTAATACAAGGCAGGATGGATCACAAGGCAGGATGGATCCATGTGTTCATGTTGTTTATGCCAAATTCTGACTCCACCATCTGAATGTCGCAGCAGAAATTGAGACTCATCAGACCAGGGAATGTTTTTCAATCTTCTTATTGTCCAATTTTGGTGTGCCTGTGCAAATTTTAGCCTCAGTTTCCTGTTCTTAGCTGTCACGAGTGGCACCTGGTGTGGTCTTCTGCTGCTGTAGCCCATGTACTTCATGGCTCAATGCCCATCTGCTTCATGTTCTACATTCAGAGATGCTCTTTTGCATACCTTGGTTGTAAAGATGTACAGTGGTATGAAAAAGTATTTGCCCCCTTCCTAATTTCTTAGTTTTTTGCATATTTGTCCCACTTACATGTTTCAGATCATTAAACAAATTTCATATTAGACAAAGATAACCTGAGTAAATACAAAATGCAGTTTTTAAATGTTGATTTCATTTATTAAGTGAAAAAAGTTATCCAAACCTACCTGGCCCTGTGTGAAAAAAGTAATTGCCCCCTAAACCTAATAACTGGTTGTGCCACCCTTGGCAGCAAGAACTGCAATCAAGTGTTTGCGATAACTGGCAATGAGTCTTTCACATCGCTGTGGAGGAATTTTGGCCCACTCTTCTTTGCAGAATTGTTTTATTTCAGCCACATTGGAGGGTTTTACAGCATAAACGGCCTGTTTAAGGTCATGTCAAAGCATCTCAATCATATTTAAGTCCAGACTTTGACTAGGCCCATCCAAAACCTTCATTTTAGTTTCATTTTGGGGGTTTTTAGCCTTCAGAGGTGGATTTGCTGGTGTGTTTCAGATCATTGTCCTGCTGTATAACCCAAGTGTTCTTGAGCTTTAG
>VUQS01049925.1:0-11500 GCA_015108495.1 Heterochromis multidens | reverse complement strand
GTTCTGGTATCAGTTTTGTTCTCTGGTTCTCCTTGGTTTCCCCCATCACTTTCCTAGTCATGTCTCTGTCCTGTCTCTGTGTTCTGTGTCTCTCGTTCTAGCTCTGTCTCTCTCTCTCTCTTGCTCCCTCGCTCTGTCTTTCGCCCTCTCTCTCTCTCTCTCGCTCTCTGCTCGCTCCCTGTGTTTGGGTCACGTTTCTTGTTAGTGTTATTCTTTTCAGGTGTGTTTCCCAGGTGTGCCCACTTTGCCCTCATCCCCTCTGTGTATTTATTGTCTCTGTTTGCCTTTGTTCCTGGTCGCTGTCTCCCTCATGGTTGTGTTTTCCTGCAGTTTGGTTTTCCTGCCTAGTCAGAGGTTTCAGTTTCCTGGTTTTTGCTTTCCGTGTAACTTGTTACTTTGTTTTGAGTTAATAAAGCCTCCCTTTATTTTACTCTCCGTGTTCCGAGTCCTGCACTTGGGTCCAACTCCTGCCAGCAACACAGCCGAACGTGACAATACCAGTAATGTAATTTATCTGTGGCGCAATCAACTTTATTGTATTTATCTTCCCCCACAGTGTTCTCTACCCCCTCCCCACACTCCTTGTATTCTTTTCTTGTGTTCATTTCTCATCCGTGTAGCTAATGGTTCGTGGAATATAATAGAAAAAAGTGAGCTAAGGCTGCATCCCTGGCGAGTTGATCTATCCCATTGGTAAAGATTGCGGCCTTAGGACATGAATATAGAAGTCTTACCCATCTACAGAAATCATCACCAAAACCAAATTTGGATAATGCAGCAAACAGGAAGTCCCATTCGACCCTGTCGAAAGCTTTCTGGGCATCCAGAGATATGGCTGAAATATTCTTAATGAAACCTACCTGATCCTTATGAATAATTTGCGGTAGCATCCTCTCTAACCTCAGTGCTAATATTTTTGACAATGTTTTATAATCAACATTTATTAGGCGTATGGGTCTATAATTAGTTGAGTCTATTAAGTTCTTGTCCTTCTTTGGTATTAATGATATGATAGCTTCATTAAAACCTTCTGGGAGAGATCCATATTGAAAAGCTTCTTGGTAGAGGTCTGTTATAATTGGGGCTAGTATGTCAATATATTTATGGTAGTACTCCACCGGAAATACTGGGTGATTTCCCAGTTTTCATGTGCTTAATAGCCGTTCTTACTTCATTTTCTGTTATCAGAGTGTCTATCCTGTTGTGAAAGAGTTGGTATTTTTACTTCCTGAAAGAAGAAATCCAATTCTTCAGCGCTAGCCCTACATTCTGAAGTGTATAAATCTTGATAAAATTTCTGAAAAACTGCATTAATTTCTGACCATGATGTCACCAATTTATCACCATCTCTAATGGCTGTAATAACATTACTGATATCCTGCTGTTTCAGCTGTCTTACCAGTAATCGCCCAAATTTTTCACCACTTTCATAAAAATGTGTTTTAAGATGAAATAATGCATATTCTGCTCTTTTATTATACATTTCTTGTAATTTAGATTTAAGATGACAATTTTTCCTAAATATTTGCTCTTCAAATTGTTCAGTTAATTGTTTCTCTGTTTTAGAAAAGTATTTCTCCAGTGTTTTGACTTTTCCTTCAATTTATTTTTTCAACCATCTTCAATGAGATATACATTTTCCCTAAATAAATGCTTTGAGTGCATCCCAAACAGTAGCTAGTCTCGCTGTTTTCCCGATATTTATGTCCAAGAATGTTCTGATGTATTCCCCTAACCTTCCAGAAAATGAATAATCTTGTAAAATACTAGTGTTAAGTCTCCATCTCCCTTTGTTTTGTTTTTCAGCCTTTAAGTTAATGTGTAGTTTTACATGGTCTGTTATTGCTATCACTCCAATTATGCAGTCTATTATCAGGTTAATTGTTAACTGTGAAACTAAAAAATAATCAATTCGTGAATAGGTTTTACAAGCATGTGAATAAAATGTATATTGCTTCTCCTTTAGTTTTATTAATCTCCAAATATCTGTTAGGCCTAATTCCTCTTTAAGATTATTTATAGCCTTTTTTCCTTCAGAGTTAGAGCTCATCTTATATTTGCTCCTATCAAGGTGGTCATCTGATACCTGATTAAAGTCTCCGACCAATATGATTTGACCCTCTGCACTGCCCAGCAGATTGTTGACATTATTGAAAAAGATTGGATCTTCTGTATTTGGGGCATAAATATTACAAAGTACAACCTTGATGCCATTAATCAGTGCTTCAACACATATAATACGTCCGGCATTATCTTTAAATTGTTTCAACTATACAAAATCTAGGTTCTTGTTAACAAGAATACACATGCTACAGCTCTTACTGGAAACTGAGTTATGGAACACTTTCCCGACCCAATCTTGCTTCAGTTTCAGAGCCTCCTCCTCATTTCTGAAGTGTGTTTCCTGTATAAATGCAACATCTGTATACTTAGATTTAAGATAGGTCAGTATTTTTTTCCATTTAACTGGTGTACTGCATCCATTAATGTTCCAAGTCACTATGTTGATATTCCCCTTACCCATTATCAAAAAAATGTAAACTTATGTCTCTCTAGATCTGCCACAGCCAGTCTACAATAGAATGCCAGTGCCATATTCCTGCCATAAGAACTCAGATGATAAGCCCCACTTTGGCTCTGAAAGAACATTACTAACATTACATGCTGTTACATAAAAAAATGAAGAGAAGAAAAAAAGGGTTATAAAAAGCAAAACCCACAACTCAAAAACACTGCTAAAAAAGCAACAGAGCAGTGTGAAGCCCCTCTTCAGCTTAAGTTTGTTGATTCTGGTGTGAGTCCTGTGAACGGCTACCTCCTTGATCTCCGTCAGCCGTCTGGGCCAGCGCTCCAAAACCTCCACACCTGTTGCATCCTCAAAAGTTACACCTCCGCTCCCTAGACATCAGCCTGTAGAACTCAGGTATTTACTCCTCCGTTGTCCATTTTTTTGGTGTTCTTTAGGATGAAATCCTCCACCTCCTTGCAATCAGTAAAGCTCCATCTCTTGCCTTTCCACGTGAATCTGAGGTTAGCTGGGTGGGCTAGTGTGTTTTATCTGATATTCCCAAAGTGTTTTCATTACTGGGCTGAACCTTCTCCATCTGTCCGAACGTTCCTGTGTCAAGTTCTCGTAAAAGGAAAGGTTGCAATCCTCCCATGACAACTCTTTCTGTTTCTTAGCAGCAGCCAAGACTTTCTGCCGAGACCAGTACTGCAGGAATTTCACTAGTATCATGCGAGGCGGTTGGTCGTTACTTGGACGTGGTCCCAAACTTCTATGACTCCTTTTGTGGTGCCCTGGACATTTATTCTGTTGCAAAATGTCCATTGTATTTGTGTTTTATCTTTGCCCCCCATTGTTACATTTCTTTTTTTGGTTATTCTTCTTTAAAATGCTTTCTGGCTCAAGTAATACAAAGGGAGACTAACCTGCTTTTATTTAAGTGACCTGTAAAGCAATAGTAATATTCACCAAAAGATGGCGGTAGTGACTGTTATGTGAGTGACTGGCGCGTTAATCCCTGCGTAGCAGGAAGTGAAGCCAGTGTAACACAGAGCATTCACGATAGCAGCCAAAACAGCAGCTTGCGCTCATTTTGGACTGTTCTCTGCTATATTTTGCAGGTGAGGAAAGTGCACAAGCAGGATATCCATTTTTATGTTTTAGTTTATTCATCTTTAGAGCCATTTCGTTATGTTTGCAGAGTGTTTGTGTTTCAAAATAAGACAGCTAGGTAAGAGAAGCTACCAAAGCTAACGTGAGCGTGTGAACCGTGCTAACAGTTGGCGGGATGATAGCGACCTAGTGTGACTGTTACTATTCAAGGTGTTTTGTGAAACAAATGTTTACAGTTAAAAGCGTAGTATTGTGTTATTGAGCAGTATATTCCATGTTAGTTAATTCTTTTGTTGCAATGATGCATCAGCAACAGTTATGTAGTTAACAAGCTTTGTGACTGTTGGACTCATAGACAGTATGTAATACATACATACTGTAAATGGGTAGTAGGTAATCTCTGCGTAGCAGGAAGTGAAGCAGTGTAAACACAGAGCATTCACGATAGCAGCCAAAACGGCAGCTTGCGCTCATTTTAGACTGTTGTGTGCTATTTTTGCAGATATGATCACCCAATAAATCTAGTTGACACCTGAAAACATGTCTCCTCATTCAGCGTGTGCAACACTTTCAATCTCAAACTCTTCCCCGGTTAGTCCAAGGCCATCGGACAGTATCTTTCTAACATACTCATTCATTTCGCGTCCTACCTCTTTACCTTCTTTAAGTCCGACCAACCTGACATTATTCCGTCTGTTTCTATTTTCTTTCCTTTTCCGTGTTTAAAAGAACATCTTTTGTTTCCTCTCAGTTTTGTGCTATATGCAGTGCTTAACAACAAGTGACTTTCTGAAGCTGTCCGGTGATTGTCTGCCAAAAAGTGATTGCCGGTATTTAAACGGTTGTAAATGACTTGTTGGGCTATATTCTCAAACATATCTCTCGTAAATGATATTAAGCCATTTTAAACCAGAAAGAACATTTCTATTACAAAAGAGAAGCTGCAATCAATTATTAGACATAAAAACACATAGACACACCGGAAATCACTTTTTGGCAGACAATCACTTTTTGGCACAACACCTGACTTTCGGTGGAAAAATGTGGAAAGTGGTGAGTAAATAAATATTAACTGGATTAAATGTTAGCTAACCACATAAAACTTTAGATGTGTACTTCCCCATGCCTTCTCTAATTCCCTCTTAACTAATGTGATTGAGAAGGGAAGGTAGTTAGTTGTGAGTTACGTAACAGCCTTTTTTTTTTTTTTTGCTGAAAACTCATTTTTATAGTTTCGCTTTCCCTTAATCTTTTCCCCTTTATTTTCAGCCATAGTTTGCAACTATTTGCGTGTATGTGTGTATGAATGTCTGACCGTGTGGTTGATTTTGTGTCTGTATGTCTGTAGGTTCAAACATGTATACTTGACTCCAAGTGTGGTTTTTATTCAAACTGTGAAGCACTTTGTAACTCTGTGTTTTGAAAAGTGCTATACAAATAAAGTTGTTATTATTATTATTATTAACGTTTTGTTTTTTAAAAAGCATATCTTCAAGTGAATCTTTTACTTTTCTTTTTTTTTCCATATTGTGATCTGAAAAGAGTATTTTGCAGTGTTGGAGGTGTCTTTTGGATTATTTTCTGGTAGTTGGCATTTTGAAATTGAAGTAATGTCAGCTGGTGAGCAAGTTAACATCAGATCAATTGTTTTATTCACTTGCAGATCAAACCATTATATATAATAAAACTGTTCTATTAAATTATTAATAGAACAGTTTTATTAGAGAGGTGTCCAGTTCAGGATGCAGGAGACACACAAGCAATCTTATACCTGCCTACATTCATTGTACTAACTAACTATCCATGTTTCAACCCTTAAGTGTCATTAGAGGATATTGCTATCTTTTTACTTTTTGGCTTTTTTTTCAAGTTTTTCATTGTCGTGATGAAAATAAAGTTACCATATATAATTTTCTGCCAGATAAAGGGTTATTGACAATATTATAATAAACTTTCTTTATATAGCACATTTCTTAACAAAGTTACATAGTGCTTCACAGAACAAAATAATAATGAAAAGTCCAAGAAATAGCTAAAAACATTTCTAAAAATGGGGCAAAAAACAGATTTTCACCTGTCAAACATTTATGAAAGCTTTTCAATAAAAAAAGGGTTTGAAAAGTTACTGGTGTGCCTTTCAGACATGGAGCTGAAATGTTCAGGTGTTTTTGGATTAACAGAAAGGAGTGCCTGTCTGAAAGGAGCTTAAAAACCATGATTGATTTGGAGAAAGCTCTGAACACTAATCGCATCACAAATCGGACTGTGACACCTGCTTTCAGTCTGTCTCTGTCCAAACTCATGGAAGCTGCAATGATGCACTTTGGAAAAAAAAACAAAAAACGATTGCATGCAATGATCAGTTTTTTTTTAGTGCACACAGGACACACAAGATTGTCTCAGAAAGACAGAGGTGCACACAGTCCTCTGTAAAATCATCAAACACCTTTCATATGTGTTCAGTTTTTCCATTATTCACTTTGAGCTACAATTTCTACTCTGTTACAGATTGGAATTTAAATGAAATACAGGTTTACATTACCAAGACACAGACAGTCAATGGCAGGTCACACTAATAAGTATAACCATTAATTAATCCATGTTTTCACAAGTCATAAGTACTCCTATAGTGTGGTAGTTTATTAGCATCTGTTATAATAAAACTTAAAAGCTGCTGTCCTGATGTTTCAGGGGATTCTGATCCACAAGCGAAAACATCAGTGCCAACTATGGAGGGCAGAGCCATCATTACCATCAGCTGCCCTGCAGAGTGAAGTACCAGGAGGAGGGGACCGACTCCACTGGATTTAATGTGGAGGTATGTACATCATGAATTCATTCAAAAGCAGGAAAGCTCAAGTTGTCATTGACACCGAGTGGCCTCCTGTTTATTTTTGTTTCAGGCTGAATTACTAACACTTTTGAACTACTAATCTCCATCTGAAGACAAGGGACAAGATTCTTGGTGCCAGTTGTTAATAAATGTCATTTGAGCAGAGTTTAACAGAGTTTAGTTTAGTTGCTAATATACCTAAATTGGCTCCTTGGAAGCAAAATATAAAGAAATGAGGGATAGCCAAGACTTTAGCACAGTGCTGTAATCACAAATTGCAGCACTCAAAGAAATAAATTTTCAAATTCTTCATTCCATATTTAGTAGTGAGATGAACAAAATTCTGTCACGGATACAAATTTTGGTGACCGCTAAGTTATGTATGGGCGACGTATGTTGACACGTGGAACAAACATCATATTTGCACATATGTAAGAAAATCCATAAAATTGGAATTTGTAATAAATCTTTTTTAAAAACATATAGATGTTAATAATGTGTGACAATGTTTGTGCAAAGTTTCATTCAGATTGGCCCACCTGTTAAGAAGATAGGGTACATATATACATACATAGGCTACCGTCATTATAGAAAGATTTATGTCAATAATTAGAATTTTGGCTAAAATTTCATGTCTTTCAGGTCTCCATCAGTTTGTTTGGACTTTGACTGGGCCATTGATCCTGGCAACCCTTCCGAACCAGCCATACTTGTTGAGTCTTTTTTTAATTGTACTGTCATGAACTTTAACATTTAACATGCCAAATGAAGCCTGTTGAATCTGAGATGTAGCTCTTAGGTTTTTTTAAATTTTCTCTGATCGTTGCATGGTCTCATTTGAGGGGAATTTGGTGGGACGTCCACTCCCGGGAAGATTGTGGCATTCTCTTAACACACGGCTGAATGCCCCAGACCAGCAAACTTCCAAAACTTCTGCTTTTATAAAGGTGCTCACACTGATGATCAGTTATTAAAGTGCATTTGATTAGCAGCACCTGGCTGCTACTTACCCTCTTATGGAAGCATTAAGGGTAGACTGCATAGAGTTTACATAGGACTGCACAGAGTCTTGTGAAAACTTTCTTTTTCACATTACTTATCACATGATTGTATGTATGACACACAGTTATGACCATTGTGGAAACACAGTTTAATAATGTATTTTTTGTGCTTGCAGGGTCATAGAGAGAGTATTTCAGAAACTGCTGATCTACTGGGAATTTCTTGCACAACCATCTCTAAGGTTTATAGAGAACGGTCTGAAAAAGAGAAAATATACAGTCAGTGGTAGTTCTGTGGCATTACGTAACACATCGAACCATCGCAGAAAAACCACACTGGGTGTCGCTCCTGTTAGCTAAGAACAGGAAACTGAGGCTACAATTTGCACAGGCTCACCAAAATTGGCCAGCAAAAGATTAGAATAATGTTGCCTGGTCTGATGAGTCTCAATTTCTGCTGCTACACTGAATGACAAGGTCAGAATTTTATGTAAACCAAATGAAACTATGGATCCATCCTGCCTTGTATCAACAGTTCAGACTGGTGGTGATGGGGTAATGGTGTGGAGGGCATCTTCTTGGCACACTTTGGGTTCTTTAGCACCAACTGAGCATCGCTTAAATGCAAGAGCATACCTGAGTATTGTTCCTGACCATGTCCATCTCTTTATGACCACAGTGTGCCCATCTTCTGATAGCTGCTTCCAGCAGGATAGTGTGCCATGTCACAAAGCTCAGATCATCTCAAAATGGTTTCTCGTAACTTGGAAAAATATGGCACTGTCCAGGATGTCTCTATTAAAGCAAATCAATCCTGTCATTTAAAAAAATAAAAACACAGTTATATGTCTGTGAAGTGGTACAATTATTCAGCAAGTTGACATAAAAAAAATCAGTCTCTTGTTTAAAAAGTTACTGATTTTCTGCAGGCCTGCAGATCCCCAGAGTTTCTTCATCAGAGATGCCAAGCTTAAGTACAAGCAGTGCACTGAGGAACACTTTAACAGTAACAACTACAGATGCATGTGGCAGGGTATAAAGACACTTACTGGCTATACCGCATGAAGGATGCCAACGCCCAGATCACCTGTTGGTATCTGGCTCTCCAGCCCTTTAAGTTCAAGGTAGTCCATAGGCCTGGGGCGCAGATAGTTGTGGCTGATTTCCTCTCCCGCTCGCGGGGGGGGGTAGGCTAGGCCGGACTGCTCCCTGGCCTACATCAGGAGGTGGAGGTATGTGGCGGGGTGTGGTTTGTGGCTCAGCTGCAGGGGAGGGGTGGAGCAGCAGGTTCAGAGGGGCAGGGATAGGGAAGGGTGATTGCCAGCTAGGAGTTGTCATCTAATCATGCCTTCCCTATTTCAGTAGGTCGCCGGGACCTGGATGAGAGAGTTGCTGGAGTCAGCAGCTGAGATGGCAGTGTGAAAGCCATTTTGTTGTCACAATAAACACCAAAAGAACGAAGTTACACTCTGTGCCGGGTCCTTTGTGTTACACAGAGGTAAAGAGTCACCTGGACATTTTCACTGCCACACTGTGGGATCTTCAAAGAATAAAAGGGGGGATTGTGGCTCATTTTGTCTTTTACTGGCAAGAAATGACAACAAATACAAAGTGGCTGACTGACTACTTTTTTCCACTCTCACTTTTTTTTTGTTCTCTCACAAAGATTGCTAGTTAACACTGAAACAAATCGGTAATATACTAAAATGATATCTGTACTACAGTTACTCAAGATAGTGTTTAAATTAAAGTAATGATAACCCTTTATTTGAAATTGACTTGAAATGTGGATGAAAAACAAATTAAATGACAGCATAACAATCTGTAGTCAACAGGGTTGCAAACATGATCCAGCAGTTGCTGGTATGGATTCATGTGGACATTTCTAGCAAATGGTTAAAAGATTCTGGAAACAGTTCCTTCCTGTGTTTACAAATACGGGACAGAAACTTACAAGGAACTGCTTCCAGAATTTTTTTATTATTTCCTGGAGTCCTGCAGGGAGTAACAAACATGAAGAAGTCACTATTTTCCAGAGGGAATGGTGGCTTATGGCCATTCAAGTTGTGTACACAAAATTATTTGTTTTGATCCGTTGTATGTGTATGTATTGTGCTTAAGGGATATCCACTTTAGCTAAGGAATATATCTCAATTTAGTATTACAGCTATTGGCACATTATTACACGACTAAAGGAAATATCACGAACACCAGTTAGAAGCAACAAAATCTTTGGACTGTGCAAAATCCCCAAAACCCTAAGATTACTTTGAGTGGCTTTAAATTTTTTTGCAAAGCACTCTATATATTTAAATAAATATTGTTTTTTGCTGTGTTGCAAGTGAATGCAGCCCCTGTAGACATGTTAGCTCCAATTTCCATTGAGAGGCAAGATGTCTACTCTGAAATAGTTCTTTCCTACCCACAGTCATTTGTTGCAGCACCCCACAAGACCTAGCAGAGGTAAAGAGTCACCTGAATCGTGGCAGACGTTTTCACTGCCACACTGTGGAATCTTCAAAGAATAAAAGGGGGGACTGATGACTGATGACTATAAGTTTTAACAGTAATAAAAACAGGGGGAAAAATAATGTAAATAATAAATACAAAGCACCTTGAAGTGGAATTCATTAAACTTCAGTTTATAAGGTTTATATACTACTTATCTGTATGTTAACAGAGCAAGAGGTGGACCACACCTTGGTCATTGTAACTGGGCCTGACTGCCTGCCACCACTGGCTCCCACAGTCTTGCAGGATTGAGTTTTACGAACAGCAGCCAGGGACACACCACATCCTGTATGCTTTAATATGCAGCTTATGCCTTTTTCTCCCAAGAGATGTTAGAGATGAGGAACTGTTTAAAGAACTAATGTATACCACTTTAAAAGGATCACTTGGGATCACTTTTGGAAAAGCATAGATTTGTATTTGCATAGTGGACTCACAACAGGAAATTAGAACCTGTTGCCTTTCTGTTTGAAGTTTGCATGTTCTCCTTGTGCCATGCTTGACAGCTGGTATAGTGTTAGGTTTGAAAACCTCAACTGTACTCCTCCAAACACATCCCTTGTCATTGTGCCCAAATAGCTCAATGTTTGTCTCGTTTGATCAAAAAACTTTTCTCCAGAAGATATTTGTCTTGTACTTCTGTACAATTGATTGAACTGATGATCTTGAAATCTGCAGTTGTTTAGAAATGGCTCCAAGAGACTTTCCCAACTGGTGTAAATCTGTAATTCCCTTTCTTAGATCTTCACTTAGTTCTTTGGACTTTCCCATTTTTCTGAGATATATTAGGGAGCAAGTGAATATTTTGTCCTCAAAGTTGATGTTTTAGAAGCAGGAAAAAGTGCAAGATTTTGTCATGGTCCTGGGTTGGTTGACCCAGTTTTTGAGTAATATGGACTTTCTAGTTTTGTTACTTTGATTTTCCTGTAATATGCTGTCTTGATGCCTGGGTCGTTGACCCAGCGTTTTGAGTTTTGTACCTTTTTCATTCAGTGATTTGTTTGTTTCCTTAATGTTTTTAGTTCTTAGTTCTGGTGTCCCTGTACCAGTCTGTCTCCCCAGCCTGCCTTGCTCTCTGTGTGTCTCTAGTCTCCATGTTAAGTTCACATGTCTTAGTCTGTGTCTCAGTGTGTTACTTCCTGTTTTACTTTGATAGTCCCTAGTCTCCTGTGTATTATGTTCAGTTTTGCTTCCTCTCCCTCGTTACTCCTGATTTGTCCCTGCTGTGTCCCCAGCTGTCTCCATTTGTGTGATTATCCTCTTGTGTGTATTTAAACCCTCAGTTTTCCTCAGTTCCTTGTTGTGTCGTCAGATGTCCTTTGTCGTTTCTATGTTTGCTGTGTGTTGTGTTCCCTGACCTGCTCCTAGTTTTCTATGTCAGTTTATTTTGCGTGCTCTGCCCCGTCAGAGCTTTTGTTGGTATTTTGAGTTTTTTAAACCTAGCAATAAAACTACCTTAAGATCACGTTTGCCTCTGGAGTCTGCCATTTGGGTCCTCACTCTGTCTGCCACACAGCTGTCCCGTGACAAAGAATA
>VUQS01049915.1:0-10488 GCA_015108495.1 Heterochromis multidens | reverse complement strand
TAACAGGAAGAAACCTGAAACCTCCGGCAGAACCAGGCTCAGGGAGGGGCAGCCATCCGCCGTGACCGGTTGGGGGTGAGGGGAGGAAGACAAAGACATGCTGTGGAAGAGAGCCAGAGATTAATAATAACTCGTGATTAAATGCAGAGTGGTGTAAAAACACATGGTGAGTGAACAGAGGTGAGAGAAAGAGAAACGCTCAGTGTATCATGGGAATCCCCCAGCAGCCTAGGCCTATTGCAGCGTAACTAAGGGAGGATTCAGGGTCACCTGATCCAGCCCTAACTATAAGCTTTATCAAAAAGGAAAGTTTTAAGCCTAATCTTAAAAGTAGAGAGGGTGTCTGTCTCCCAAATCCAAACTTGGAGCTGGTTCCACAGAAGAGGGGCCTGAAAACTGAAGGCTCTGCCTCCCATTCTACTTTTAAATATCCTAGGAACCACACGTAAGCCATCGAAATCGAGACTCATCAGACCAGGCAACGTTTTTCCAATCTTGTATTCTCCAATTTTGGTGAGCCCATGTGAATTGTCAGTTTCCTGTTCTTAGCTGAGAGGATGGACACTTGATGTGGTCTTCTACTGCTGCAGCCCATCCGCTTCAGGGTTTAACGCGTTGTGCGTTCAGAGATGCTCTCAGTATACCTTGGTTGCAACAAGCTTGAAGCAGTCTGGCCATTCTCCTGTGGCCTTTGGCATCAAAAAGGCATTTTCATCCAGAAAACTGCTGCTCACTGGATATTTTCTCTTTCTCTGACCATTCTCTGTAAACCCTGGTTGTGTGGGAAAATCCCAGGAGATCAGCAGCTTCTGAAATACTCAGACCAGCCCATTTGGCACCAACAACCATGCCGTGTTCAAAGTCACTTGACACCCCCCCCACTCTGATACTTGCTTTGAACTTCAGCTTGTCCATGTCTACTAGCCTAAATGCATTGAACTACTGGCATGTGATTGGCTGATTAGATATTTGATTCACACAGTTGGATATCCCGAACAGTGGCTTTAGTGCCTATGGTTTAAATGAGTAATAATTGACTGCTAACAGATGTACTCAATAAAGTGCCCAGTGAAGCACTTTCTGTTTTTTAAACCATGTTGACTCACAGCCTAGGTTCATCACCAAGATTCAATCAAGATAACATAAACTTTCCAAAGCTAAAATTTGACCTGTAAATCCTAAAAGAAACAAACAAACAAAATAACCTCAGTATTTCTTAAATGAAGACAGATGAAAAATCACCTTGTATTCATTTTTATTGCTTTGCAACAATCAGTCATGACATAAAAGTCATCGTTCAAGTTAACAACAGGACGCTGTGTGCTTCACTGATGTCTGTACAAAACAAATGCATTTTCTACTCAGTGATGTTGGTGTGACAATAGACCAAAAGCTCCTTCATGTTGCTGATAGTTTATCCAATCGAACCTCATGATGTGAAAAAACAAGTTAAACAACAGGATTCTTAAATTCTTGGTTGGTGGATGTTTACTTTCTCTGATGATTCCAATGATAACTATCATTTTAATGTCCACATATGTAGTGAAATAACGACATATGAATACGTTTCTTTCCCCTAATCAAATATATAAATTAATATAGATGTCATTTCATTCTTGATGTTGACAGCACAATACTTTGACACAGACTAATCACTTAGAAAAGAAATAGTACCTCAAAATTGATTACAGAGCTTTTATGTTGTGAGCAAATACTAGCTGTGATAGTAGAACACACACACACACAGACAGTATTTAGAGTTACATTTTTAAATGGAAGATAAATTGAACTACACGGTTTGAGTCAATGGCTCAGGCTACAACTTTCACACAGACATGGCATTACACTACAACAGGAAGAAGCCTCTGAAAAAGAGCCGTGTACTTGCTCACTCTCGTATTTGCGTGCCATCATGTATACCTGTATTTCTTGTCTGAACACTTAAACTATCAGTACTAGACTTGTACACAAAGAGCTTCAACAAGGCACATAAGCTATTGTCTGTATAGTCACTGTATCTACACACAGACAGAGCAGATTAAACACACACACACACACAAGTCATTTGACAAATGATTCTTTGCCTGGATATTAGCCAAGTTCAGGAGTCCGTCCATTGCACAGTATGGAATACTTATTGCTAAAACCGGACTGCTGTCAGCAAAATAAGAATTCCTAGAATATAGTATTTTCTTTTACATATACAGTAGAAATATTTTGCATAAAATGATTTGCAATGCTAAACAAATTATTTTTTATACCACACACACACACACATATACAGTTATAATAATACAATAATACAGACAGTATAAAAACAGGTGCTGCTATCTGGGGGTCACGGATATTCTCTCTTTTTCTGCACCTTTATGTTAAGATTTACAGCATTTAGTAAAATAGTTGTGATGCTTGTGATGAGAGGAATACAGTGGACAGATAATTAAAATATCAAATGACCACAGTCAGAAATCATTCAAGATTCCTGAGTTGTATATTTGACATTTGAATGACTGATGTATAAATACAGCAGGAGGAGAAGTAACCTTTTTATTAACACACTATAATCCATCTTAGGTAAGAAACTATACTGGCAAAGTGCTTACTGTACAGTACAGACTTCATATGGCCTTTGAAGTAGTTTTCTAGAATATTACAAATGAAAAGAACACAGTACACAAACATGAGATATTTCAATAAGATCACATACACTATGAACAGTGAGGTTTTACAGTAAAAACAACTTTTGAGCAGCAGTATCAATACTGAGTGTTCCCCTAGAGACAGGAGAGATTATTCATGAGCAACAAGATGTACGCAGTAGTGTGGTGCAGTAGTAGTAGTATCTATCTGAATGTACCTTTGTCTATTTTGGTTTATGTCATTTATTATGCCAGACCAAATATAAAATAGAATGATCTGGCACTGACAGTACCTGAATGGCTTTAATCAAAAAGGTTTTGAAGCTGGTGTATTTTAGTGAAAGGTCTTAATTCCACCTTAAATATAAAGAAATAGAGAATGCTAACAACTAAAAAAGTACAGTACAATGACCAGCTAAAATTTAAAAAGTAAAATAAAAATAGAAATAAAAGTTATAATGGTTTAAAAGTAAAATTCACACAATTGAACACCCCCACCAGTGAGACCCCTTCCTTTGGTGTCTGTGGTTTAAATGAGTAATAAATGACTGCTAGACTGAGAGAATTTCTGAACAGTGAACATCGGTGGGCAGTTACAGCAGAATTTCTTTGTTCCTTGGAGTTGTATGCTCTACAGGACATCTTGGCAACCATTCATTCTGTACATGAAGGACTTCAAGATGTGTGTTGAAGAAGGACTTGCAGCCTTAAGGGAGCTCATCTGCTGCCCTGAAGGAGCTCTGCATGCAGGTTGTGCTGCTCCAGTTCAGTGTGTCCCCTTTCTCACTAAGATGGTGCCCATCAGTGCAGTAAAGTGTTGTGAAGGAGAAGGTATTGAGGAGAGAAGGAGGGCCGCAATTTATTACAGGAAGGTCTCAGCAGTGGAGTCTCTTCCAGATGTGTCTGGGCTGACGTCAACTCTAACGCAGGCCACCTTCTCCTGGCTGTTTAGGGATTAACAAATAGAGAGAAAATGAGTGCATGTGCAGTTTTATGGAGGTGTTAAGTATGGTGAGCAAGTACAAATGTGTGATTTCTATCAGGTAGAGGAGTGATAGTTCTTAATTACAAATACTAATAGGAACAAGATTTTACCACCTACAGTACACCTTGGTGAGGACAGGACTTATGAGAGAACTGTGTTAAAATTTGCATATAAAATTTGTCAACACAAAGTAATGTGCAAAGGTTTTAGGCACTGAATTTTAAGTTAGGATGTGTTAAAATGCAAACCAAATCAGTGTTTGGCGTGTTTGGAATTAGACTGCAGTTAGATTTTTTTTTATTTGGTACCCAAATCTTGGAAGGCTACCCGTCCCTACTCTGTCTCCAACTGGCTTTGTCTCTACATCTTTGAGTACATATATTTGTGCGTAACTGTCTAAACTCAACCAGGCAAAGAACACTAAACAACAGCTGGTCTACATGGACAGTGCAAAAAGAGGGCGATTACTGCAGGAGTGAGCGTGATGAATAAGAAAGTTGAATAAAATTAAATTAATTGTTGAATAGCTTCACAAACCTTCAAATTTATGTTTGGTCTCCAATTGCATTTGATAGCAAATATATTCTGTAGAATTTTTAAATGGAGTAAATTAAATCAATATAATTTTGCTTCAAGAAAATGGATGGATGGATGGATAGATGGATGGATGGATGGATGGACGGACAGACATCCTTTGCTCTGGCCACTTCTTTAAGCTTTCATTTAACATTTAAATTAACAAATTATTTTATCTCAAATAAATCTACTGAAACAAATATTCATGTGACACAAAAAGGTAATTTACAGTACTGTGCAAAAGTCTTTTTGCTAGGAAGATAGGAAATAGGTGCAGCAAAACATTTGCAAACATGTGTTATTGAAGCATGCAAACATACATGTTTGCAAAAACAGAGTTTTTACAATTCTAACGAGCTTGAACTCTCTTGGGCAAACATTGTTATAATTTCTTTAAGCAGTCTTAAAAACTGCTTCATGAAGGACATTCAAAGCTTTTCTTTAGATGTTGGCTGCCTTTTGTTTCATTCTCTGACATGATAATCCCACACTGCTTCAATAATGTTGAGGTCCGAGCTCTGGGGAGGCCAATCCATGACTCATAGCCAGTCACACGCTTTTCAGATGGTATTGGATGGTTACTGTTCTGTGTTCATATTTTCTGCAATTTTGACAAGATCTCCAACACCACTGGCTGAAATGCAGCTCCAAACCATGACAGAGACGCCACCGTGTTTTACAGATGGCTGTAGACACTCACTGTTGTACCTCTCTCCTGACCTAAATTTCAAATTTGGATTCATGACTTCATAAGACCCATTACCACTGATTTTCAGTCCAGTCTTTGTGTAATTTGGCATACCTCAGCCTTTTCTCCCTGTTTCCTTTCGGTGCACCATGCTGAGATATGCCAAGTTTTCGGTTAATAGCTTTGGGAATCACCTTGCTGGTGCAAAAATACTATTTTACGCCTGTCAAACTGTGTTAACTTTGGCATTTTTCTTAGATTCAACTAAAGAAATGGAAACAAATTATATGTTTATATGAAAGACTGATGTAACAAAGTGCCTAAAGAAACTATTTAAAATTGGTTCTTTGCTAAGTTATCTGTTATGTGTAGACACAACACTGGTTCATCCCTTCAGTTAGGTGCATTTTTTATGCTTCAGTGATTCATAGGCCAGTGATAAGTGGCTTAACAAACAAACAAACAAAACATTCCTCAGAAAATTTTCAGATACAAGGACTGGACTGAAAATGAGTGACAAAGCAGCCAATGTCCAAAGAAAAACTTTGAAAGACTTTCAGAAAGCCTAGAGAACTATTGCTCAAGACCACTTTAAAACATTACAAGAAAGTCTGGCTCCTTTGAAGCAAAATATAAAGAAATGAAGGGTGGTGCAAATCTTTTGCACAGTACTGTATTATTTTGAAAAGATAAAAAATATGCCTTATCTCTTTGCACTAATTCACCTGCACAGTTTTTCAAGGCACTTGGCACAAGAACTTGCTACAATTTTTGTGAATTTAGGTAAAGTATGTTTATTATCAATAAAACAAAATGCAGAATGAATGGTGGACCAATCAGAATCCAGTCTGATGGGACCAGGTGATAAATAATAATAATTTCTAAGTACCTCTACCCATTGCACAGTAATGTATGTTTTAACGGATCGCCTTAAAAAGGCCAACTATGTCAAACTATTATTGAGGAATTCCATTTTGCAACAAATATATTCCTGTCAACTCAACTCAAGTTAACAGCTAAAGGATCTAAAAGAAACAAGAACTAACCCTTATCTTTGCTTTTATAGATTTCAACTGATTCCCAGAACTCAAAACTGCATTCTCTGTGGACTTGTATATTAAAAAGCACTTTGTTGATTTTATTTAAATGCTTTAAATATTCTTCAGAACTACCTTTTAGGCAGCAATTAGCTTCAGTTTTTGACTACAGTATATGTTAAGATAGTAGTAACAAGCAGTCCCTCATATTTTAGTGAGCATTATATTATATTAAAGTAATGCAGTTGGGTGCAGGGGCTCTGGAAAACTCCAGAAGATGGCATAGCTACCTTCCACTAAGCTTCACAGGTTGGACACAAGACTCTGCACTCGAGTTCACTGCTTTCCACACTGCGGTTTTGGCCATTTCATCAGAGATATTTACAACCAAGGGGTCAGAATCAGAACTACATGCCAAAATGCAAACACACACACGCGCGCACACACACACACACACACAAACAGAAACACAAAGAGAAGACAGGCATGTAGACATCAAAACAGCGGGACAGGATCAGTGCAGGAGCGGCAGACACAAACATGCATATATTAGAAATTAAACCAAATTAACAACACAGTATGGCTGACCAGACAGTCCACAAACAAACTTCTATGTTAACATGTAATTAAGAAATGTTTGCATTTTAGGCAAAAGGTATTTGCTGAGAATTAATTGTGTGCATATTATTAGACAAGGATGAACTTATTTCAACAAGACAACCATTCTATCACAGACCATTTACCTTAAAAATGATAATAATAAAAATAAAAAAAGAATCAATACACAAAGCAGTGTGTTTAAAACCAGTGTTTCTATTTTGTATGGACTGAAAATTTTGGCCATGCACAAACTATCAGCAGGGTTAACATTGCAGCCATGTGGGTCAGAGATTTTTTTTTTTTATTAGACACACAGCCCTGCTACCTCTTCTTCCATTGGGAGACTGTGGGTCACTACTCCTATTCTGTATGATCTGTTCAAGATGGACATAATAACACACAGCTGACTACCAGTCTTTAAATTATCATTTCAAGCTGTAAATGAAAACTAAACAACTAAATTTTTATTTTTTTCTTAAAGTTCAGGGACTGGAGAAGTTAAGAAATAAGAAAGAAGTTAAATCTTTATTTATATGGGTCCAAAAATGTAAATGTCTTTAGCCATAAGGCCATAAGATAAAAATATAATTGTAGTATGTGAGATTTTAAGTGACTAATAAGAATACACTTCATGCCTAAGTGAGAATTCACAATAAAATTCAGCTTTTCATCCCACAATTTGACATGAAAGGGTGCTTTATGGAGTGTACCACTAACCTCCCTGAGAGTCCCTTCACTGGGATGTTGAGCCGGTTTGAGCCTTCATAAGTGTCCTTAAGCCCCATCTCCTCTTCTTCCTGCAGTCTGGACTCTTCCTCCTGGATTCAAATACATCCATATATCAAAAACTAGCTATTACTGCAGTGAGGCACATCCTCCAACACTTGAGTCTCACAGTTTTATTCATATTTAAATCACCTTTAACATCTGGCTTATTGGGCTGGGCTTTATGTATATTATGTTGGTTTTTGGTCTCCTGTGGCTGTGTGTAGCACTGGAAGTAGTTGATTGAAAATCCCTCTCTTCTCTTTGTGCTAGCCATGTTTGCATGACCTTTATAACCATCTGATTTTGCTTTGTTGCTACAATTAAATAGCAATTTAATTTGCAATTTGATTCGATCCACTGTTAAGGCACCCACTCGTATTGTAGTATAATTAAACTGTCTTCCGATTTGAGCTTCAGAAGGATTTACATGATTTGGAAAGCTGTTGGTTACATCAAAGACAGATGGAGCATTTGGAGAGATTTTGCACTATTACTGTTTAAGTGCAAATTAGGAAGAAGAATAAAGGATAACTGCAAAACAAAACATTTGTATATGTTTTTGTCAGTTCAGTGCATGTCTTGAAGTACAGTAGGAAGTAAAATATCTCATCTAGTAACTTTCTGTAACTGAGGAGCAGTTTTGATTTTATGTCATTTGGAAGCTGAAGTGGGGTGACCTTTAGGCAGATACTGAAAACAGACTGCTACAGCCAACTTTCTGTTAATGCAAAGAAAAAATAAACTTCTCATTTGAATTACAAATTAACTTGTGGTGTTCACTTCTGGAAAACATGAGATGAGTTTTACCAGCTTTTCACGTGCCTTCTTTTTCTTATCGTCCTCTTTCTTCTTTTTGCTTTCTGGCATCAAGTCATCGAGCCAGCTCAGCTCTCTCTTGGTAAAGAAAAGGTCTAGAAGCTTTCGGATAAAGACCAGTGCCAGAACCTACAGACACACACAACACAAAATATAAACTAAGAGAATAACTTAATAAAATCATATCTACTACATGAAGAAATTCAATATTATATTCTTATACAAAATATAAATAATAGCACTATTACAACACTCTATTCCTATAACTTTGCTATAACTAATCTCTCATGCAATAGAAATGAAGCGATAAAATGAGTGATACTGAGTCATTACCATCATGGGAAATACAACAGCTGCTGCAGACACCTTGATTACCCAGAGCAGTACCAAACAGCTGAGCTGTATCAGGGTGAAGATATGGACCTTCCACAGCGGCACATAGCGCAGGTAGATCAGGTCAGGCTGGTGTTTTGCAGGCATGCCAAAAAGTTTAATTCTGTCAAAGAACTACAGAGTAAAGAGAGTCAGTGAAACAGTTAATACAAAAGCATGAAGGTACAGCTAAATACATTATTCAGAGGAGGAAACACATTTAACAAAAGCTCCTACGGACTCTGAATTACCATTAAAGGTTTGCAACTGCAGGAGGCAAACTTATCTTTGCTAACAGCTCCAGACTGCTAGTCTGTTCTGAATACAAGGGCAGCATTATCTTCAAAGACAGCAGGGCAGAGACTCACTTGAATGCCTTTGAGGGAAGAGACACCCATGTAGAGAAAGACTCCATACAGGACTGGCATTGGAATAAACTGTCAAAAGCACAAGTGGAGCAACACATTATAACAGCAGTATAAAATATTTCATTTATGGTACATGAAAGAAAAAGCTTGCAGAGCATTTTGTTGCAAACTGAAAACATCTGTGACACGCTTGAAAGGTGATAACTTACTTCAGTTAGTTTACATGGAATTAATGTAGCTTGTGTAAGATAACAGATGACATTCTTTATTACAGTGATTTACAGTGTGAAGCAAATGCTCATGAAGAGGCGATGATTATTCCACTGATAACACCTAATCGCACCTTGAGCACTGATGTCATGAAAACAGAACAACCCATCAGGACAAAGATCATAAATCCAGTGACCCGCTGCTCTCGGATGCCCAAAAACTTGGGCTGCTCTCCTGGTGCAGAGCAGCCAGACTCCACCTTCAGGCTGTTAACGTGGGAGATGGAGAGGACGGTTGCAGCCACAAACCATGGCAAGCCCATAATGGAGCACACGCCCAGCATTACTGCCACGATCAGCAAGTCCAGGTGATAGCCACATCCTTTCTGTAATATATACATGGAAAGATGAGAAAGGACAGGCACAGAATTTCAAGATTTAAGAGAATAATCTTTAATAAACGCATTTAATCACTATGTAGAATATGAGTTTGTAAGGTGGGTCAAATTTATTTTAAAATAGAAGCACTGAAGCATAAAAATACCACAGACAAAATATTATACTATTTCTGTGAGATGAACAGAGAAAATATGTTGGCTTTAACCATAATTAAGGATGACAGAAAAGGCGACATGGGACTGGTGAGAAATGAGAGACCATACAGAGACCTAAGTTTAAAGTTTTAGCATATTCTTTATAAAGCAAAACTGTGCAGGGATGAAACTGAATAGCAAATAACATTTTACATAGTAATTACAATATAGTTTTGTTTCTATTAAACAACATAATCATCACATATTTAGTGACAGATTCAGTCATTGTGATCTATCAGTTATTTGCCTTTTTTCATAAATAAAAAAATGCAGTCCAACATGTGGGACTGCTTATTCTGATCCTGCAGCAATTGAATGTATAGTTGAAAACCGCTAATTATTTAATCCATCCATCCATCCATTTTCTTCCGCTTATCCGGGGCTGGGTCGCGGGGGCAGCAGCCTAAGCAGAGAAGCCCAGACCGCCCTCACCCCGGCCACCTCTTCTAGCTTATCCGGGGGAACACCGAGGCGTTCCCAGGCCAGCCAAGAGATATAAGCGTGTCCTGGGTCTGCCCTGGGGCCTCCTCCCGGTGGGACATGCCCGGAACACCTCCCCCAGAAGGCGTCCAGGAGGCATCCTCGTCAGATGCCCGAACCACCTCAACTGGCTCCTTTCGATGTGGAGGAGTAGCGGCTCTACTCTGAGCCCCTCCCGGATGGCTGAGCTCCTCACCCTCTCTCTAAGGGAGAGGCCAGCCACCCGTCGGAGAAAGCTCATTTCCGCCGCTTGTATCCGCAATCTCGTTCTTTCGGTCACTACCCAGAACTCGTGACCATAGGTGAGGGTAGGGACGTAGATCGACCGGTAAATCGAGAGCTTCGCTTTTATGCTCA
>VUQS01049909.1:10158-21226 GCA_015108495.1 Heterochromis multidens | reverse complement strand
CACTGACGTTGGATTCTGAGCCATGGGGAAAGCAAAAGATTTATCAAAGGATCTGCAGGAGAAGATAGTTGAACTTTATAAAACAGGACAAGGATATAAAAAGATATGCAGGGAGTTGAGAATGCTAATCAGCAGTGTCCAAACTCTAAGAGGTGGAAAATGAGGGATTCTGTTGAAACCAAGCCACGGTCAGGTAGGCCAACAAAAATTTCAGCCACAACTGCCAGAAAAATTGTTCGGGATGCAAAGAAAAACCCACAAATAACTTCAGCTGACATACAGGACTCTGAAAAAAAGTGGTGTGGTTGTTTCAAGATGCACAATAAGGAGGCACTTGAAGAAAAATGGGCTGCATAGTCGAGTCACTAGAAGAACACCAATGCCACAAAGCAGCCTGTTTACAATATGCCAAATAGCACAGAGACAAGCCTCAAAACTTCTGGAACAAAGTTATTTGGAGTGATGAGACCAAAATTGAACTTTTTGGCTACAACCATAAACGCTACATTTGGAGAGGAGTCAACAAGGCCTATGATTAAAAGTAGAAGAAGAATATTTTCTCAGATGGTAAAGCTGCACAAAGTGCCTCATCCACAACTACCACAAAAGACTTCAAGCTGTCATTGATGTTAAAGGAGGCAATACACGGTATTAAGAACTAGGGTATGTAAACTTTTGATCAGGGTCATTTGGACAGTTTCTGTTGTCATCTGTTGTCAACTCACCTCCGTATGGCTGTCATCAGTGAGAAGTGAGCTTCACTTACTCATAGACCCCTATTGGGCTCCTTTCACAAAGTTTTTACAGCCTCTTCCAGAGTAAATAAAGGTGGCTGCTTCTCATCCAGCATTGACAGCTGAGGTAAACAGGAGACTGACAGCCTACACAGATAAGGAAAAACTCTGGGGCGGATCTGGTCCAAACAGTATTAGAAACACGCTGACCGGCCACGGCCGTTAAGGGGTACAGTCTAAAATTAATGTTTTTGATCTCTCTTGGCTGACTAAAATATGTTTGCCCTATAACCACCATAGCCAGGATTATAATTGGGAGGGGTAAAAAAAATAGAACTCAGTTTACTACAATCTGCAATCTACTGATATCTAGCTGTGAAATATTTTACACACTGTAACTTTAAACATATTTATAACAAAACAAACTCTCCACGTGTCCACCTCTCACTTTTTAATTTCAACGGAATCTTTGGATATTCATAGACGATACATAATGGATCATTTTATGCCACTATTGCATCAAAATCTTTGGAAAAATCGCTTGGACTTGTATTAAATTCTCCCTGTTTATTTATTGACTCTCATGTCATGCAAGAATTATTAACATTTTCTATGACAGTTCCTGGATGCACTCATCCAGCCAGAAGATGAACTTTAAACATTGCAGCCACACACTGAGCTCTCCTCTGAAACATTCTTGGTTTTTCTTCTTTCCTGTATTGATTCTAAAAGTCTGTGGGTTGCAGAATACTTGTACTTTTTTGTGTTTCTGTGAGCTGATGTCTGCCTGTATGTGTTTCCAGCGAAACAGCACATCAACACTGTGGGGAACCAGCTGCAGATGAACCAGCACCATTTGGACACAGCTTTCAACTTCTACAAGATGGCGCTCATCAAACACCTGACCCGTGGCCGCAAGGCCTCCCACGTCATCGCCGCCTGCATCTACATGGTCTGCAGAACTGAGGGAACACCACGTATCCTTCCTGTTCAATTCTGTTCTTTGTGAAAGATGAGCAAATGGAATTTGAAACATTTTAGCCGTTAATGATGCATAGAATGTGTTTGCATCAAAAAAAGAGAATGAATGTAGGCAACCTGTGTACTGAACCTTGGCTGGTTTTCAGCTTTTGCTTACTGAATCTGCAAATGAAGATTGAGCTATACTTCCCTGTCCCTTGGGAACATTTGGCTCTGGTTCAGAGCTATTGCTACACAAGCAGCACATGGCAGCATCCTGCCTCCTACATCCTACTAATATCCTACAACTATTAAAGCATTACAGTTCACAAAGACTAAGTTCATTTCTAATTAATTCATTCAAAACTAATTAATTAAACTCCCTCCTCAGATGACGATCCCTAATGCAGTTGGCAAAATGATTGTTCTAGGTGGATAATTTCTGAGTTGAGTGAAAACAAAGGTTTTAAACTAATTATTTAGCTCAGGGATGTCAAATTCAGTTTCATTAAGGGCCACACAGGGAAATGAGAATCATATCAAGGGCCAGATGTATATAGTTTATTGACCGGCTTTAATTTAATCAAAAAAGCATGTCCAACATAGCTATCTTGTGCACATCTTGGTCCACATAAAGCTCCCGACAGGTCAGCAAAGCTGCTTAGCCATCGCTGTGTTTAGTCAAGCAAAATAATGCATTATTTTGCTTGACTAAATAATGCATTAATGGAGCATTTAAGAAGAAAATGCATTTGGATGTAAAAGCAAAATAATGACTATTAAATTTCACCTGAGTGGCTGAGTAGGAAATGTAGAAGTAAAGTTAAAGATCTTTGTGTAGCTTGCTTTTATAATACAGCCGGGCCTGCTGGAATGAAATTGGTTACACATAAAAATCTCAAAAATTCCACAAAACGTTTTGAGTTACATGTTATATGAAAGTCACCCTCTGAATGGCATACCTGACTTAGGCACTTCCTCTGCTCTGATGAAACTTGCCTTCACAGCTCCATCTCTTTTTAGAAGAAACACAAAAACCCACATTTTTCTCTAGTTGCATGCCTCTTTTCTTAGTACATTGACTTACTGCTTCTGTTTCCTGTCCATGGTGCCATATTTCTGATTGTCTGATTGGCTTTGTGTCTTTGTGTGCAGGCTGACTTTCTAGGTTGCAGGTGTGCCTGTCTGATGTGGCTCAGAGGCCTTGAGTTGGACAATTGTTGTAGAGTGGAGTCAAAGAACTCAAATTAGCATGACCCATAGAGCCACAATTGAGATAATTAATAATAAATATATCAGGTTGAACTTCACTAGAATGATAATTTAAAGTGTGTCATAGTAAAGTTAGCAAGTTAGCCATGTGCTTGTGTGTGTTGGTTTAAATGAATGTAATGAAAAATCGTCTCTGAGGGGATGCCTGATCAAAGAACTTCTTCCATAACCGAGCTGCGTTTCCTGCATGCACGAGGGAACTCTTTCCTTTCGATCGCGCTCTTGCTGCAGCAGCTGAGCAGATGTTCAGTATTAGCTGAGACAAAGTTGCAAGTTAAATTTGCAAACCCGCTCTTTAAACTGATGGAGGGTGGCACATCAAAGTCAGCAGGTTACTTTTGATGTGAGCCAGTGGAGGCCGGGCCGCCTGTCACTGCCTTTCTAAATGTTTCATACTGTGCTAATGGCAGCTTATTGAAGTCGAGAGTGATGTGTCATCATCGGGATAATGGGACTTTTAGGTTCATCCTTTTTTCATAAGCACAGCAGCTCTTTATTTTTTTTTTTATGTGTTCAATGTGCCGTTGTGGGTTTACTCCTGACTCACTTCACCTCTGAGGATGATTATGTTATGTAACTTCTGCACAGGACGGCTGGGATAGGTTTGCCTAATGAAAAGAAGTGAGCAGGGTGTAATGCCTTCCTGCTGCATTGTTTGCTCTGTGTGTGTGTGTGTGTGTTGGCACAGGCCTGTCTGTTTGTGCATGTTTTGAAGAGTGTCACTGGGGTAAAAATAGCTCTGCTCACTTCCTTTTCCACAGCTGGGTGATTCTGTAATGTTGTCACAGGGGAGGATGAGGACAAAGACGAAAGGAGAAGAAGAGCAGAGCGAAAAGGGAAACATCCATCTAACCTGGGGTTTAATTTACGAGGAACGACCAGACTGTCGGGATCATGCATCCATTTTTAGACTGCTCACTGATCGTTCATGTGTTATGAACTTTTCTCTTTCTGTTTGTCTTCCCGACCTTCCTTCAACATATTCCTTCTATTTTCAGTTTTCTTGCTGTCTGCTCTCTCATAATTCAGTAGTTTCCAATAAACCTCTTGTTCTTCTTGTTGTTCTTGTTGTTCCTCCTCTTCGCCACGGTGGATCAGCTGCCTCCATCTCACTCTATCCCTACCATCCTCTTGTGTCACATCAGCAGTCTACATGTATTTCTCTCTCTACATCCATGACCCTTCTTTGTCTTCTTCTTTTCCTCCTACCTGAAAGCTCCATCTTCAACATCTTTTGTCCGACATATTCACTTTCCCTCTACTGTACATTTTCAAACCATCTCAACCTTGCCTTATGGTTCTGTATGATGTCACTGAGAGGAGATGTTCCTAATAGGGTGATCTACGGATAGACGCAAGTTAGTTAAAGGGAGGATGGCTTGTTTCAAATAGTGCAGGCCCTCAGTTCATCCTCTAAGGACTAGAAGCTACTCTAGTCGAGTCGAAGAATAAAAATATGGGGCTTGAATTGAGCAGAATGGATCACCTTTGAAGATTATTAAAAATAAACATGTTACTTTCAGATAAAATATACTTCATTTATCACAAAAGTTAGGAAATCCCTGTGTTAGTGGGCAGCCAAAACATTAAACACAACTGATAAGAAAATGGCTTAAACAAATTCAAGTAGTAAAATAAAAGAGCCCTACCAATCAGCCAGTATTAGCTATTTGCTGATATATTGGTATCTGTATTTAAAATGGCCGATAAATCAAATTTTCAAAAGTAAAGAAGAGACTGGAGAAACACCCTTCAACCATGTTATGAGTGGTGATGTTGCATAGTATGTCCACCAGAGAGCACTTTCCAACTTCCCTGTCGGCAACAGGTGTTCAGAACACAACAAACACAACAACCAGCTGATCCAAGCAGAATCCAGCACAACATAAACGAGTAATCCACAACTTGTTGTGAAATGTAACAAGGTTATTTTTAAACTGTATTTTCATATAATCTTAGTAAGGCCTCATAAATAATAACACACAACAAATGTTTGGGAAACCTGTTTGTTTCGTGTGTCTGAAAGAAAAAAAAAAATATCGGCTGATATCTCAGATTTCTAAATCATCAAATATCAGTATCTGTATTGGTCTTAAAAAGCCTGTATTTGTCAGACTTTACAATAACATGGTAAATGGAAAAAACTAAATAAGATAAAAATTACTGGAATAACACCCACTAAATAGAAGGAATTAAATGAAATACAGGAGTTCAAAAGTGCCATCTTAATCTGAACAAAATATAGTAAAATGCCACATTAAAAAAATGCTGAATTTAATACAGTAAAGTAAATGAAGCAACATAGCACAAAAAACTGGCAAAATTTACTCTCAAGCTGTGGTCAAAGACAGAAGCTTATGTGCATTGGCTTGTAAACACAACCTACAGGAGCTAGCAGGCTAACCACAGCAGTGCACAAGGTTTTAAATGATAAAATTATACAGAATTTTATTAAACATTTTACTGCCATTACCTTCTGTTACTGTCCTCACACTCACTGCAGCTGAACAGCATCTCTTGTTACATGTTGATGGACCTCTGAGTGTGTCCTTTTGAGAGTGGCCACAGTCAGAAAGTAGGGCAATTACTCTGCAGCCACAGCCGCCTCCTGGCTGCATCACACCGCCTCTCTGATCTCGCTCCAGAAACTTTGTGTCTTTTGCCTCTTTTAAGGCAGTCTGTCCTCAAAACTGCTCATGCTGTTAATTTTGGAAATGGTACGATGTGTGTTAAAAAGAGAGCGTTACCTAGTTGGATAGATTTTTGCTAGACAATTATGGTTAGAGATGCACAAATGGTCTGTCATTTCCATAAAGGGTCTGCTGTGGAACAACAGCAGCCTTTACCCGTTTTGTGCTTCACAGCACTCTACTAGATTCTTTTGGTTTTGCTGGGCATCTCATTTCAAAACCATGATCATTAATCTGTTGCTGCTCCACTCTCTTGGTGTTTCAGGCTTTCAGCAGGTTTCTGTAGCTGAGATTTGCTCCCATTCAGCCACAGGGGCAATAATGGGGTCTAACACTGATGTTGGCTGATAAGGCCCGACTCACAGCCTGTGTTCCAGTTCATCCCAAAGGTGCTAATGGATTGAGGTCAGGGCAAACTGGGAAAGCTATTTCTTTATGGACCTGGCTTTGAGTTTAAAAATATCACTGAATGGATTGGTCGGGGTTTATTGTAAGCCTTTTTTGTGTATATGTCCTTTTTGTTATCCCCCTGCGCCACTGTATCTCAACATGGCAATTTTATACTTAAAGATATAGAACGAGATCAGCTTGATCTGACCTGTTCTGAGGGCTTTTCATCAAAGAGGGGGCTGTAAATTTAGAGTCAAAATGCATTAAGAAGAATTCATGACCAGCATGAACAGAAATAATTACAGCATTCAAATCCTGTTTAATACACATTTGGACTCCTGACCGATGTGAAAAATTCTAAGATTCTCTAAGATGTGGAAAAAAAGACTAATTTAAATATCGTCCTGCATCCCTGATCTCTCCTGTTGCCATATAAGATGTAAGTAGTTTTTCCCCTCTGAGGACCCAGATGTGTTGAAGGACCTGCTGCTGTTTATTTTCCTGATTAACATGGAGTCATCTGCAATTTCCAGACGGCATGTGCTGGGATTATCTTTTTTCCATTTCATCTTCACTGCTGCTAATTCCATTGTGCTGCCTTTTTCAGAGGAGCCCTACTAATCCACACAGGCAGCCTGGAGACAGGTGCACCTGTCGCCACAGAGACCAGTGTGTTCAAGCTTGCCAGACAACGGGAGGATGGTCTGTCCAGAACCCGATCATACGTCTGAGTGTCTTTTTGTCAGGTCCATTGTATATATAAGTTGTCTGGTTAAAAGTGACACTTCAGTCTCATTAGATTTACTTTCACTGATTTTGTTTTGTCATTAAGGTTACACTGGTTTCTTTTAAAAAGAAGCTATGAAACTGTCTTATATTTGGTATGACCAAATGCGTCTTTATTCTTCAACACAGCCTGAACTCTCTGAAGGTCTCTTGTCATTTTTTTTAAGTAGTCTACTCCAGGTTCTCCAGGCTTCTTTAAAGACATTCAAAGCTCTTCTTTGGATGTTGGCTGCCTTTTGTTTGTTCTGTGTCAAGATGATCCCACACTGCTTCAATAATGTTGACATCTGGGCTCTGGGGAGTTTCATTGTGTGTTTTTCTATCCAGGTATGCTTTTACTGTATTAGCAGTGTGTTTGGGATCATTGTCATGTTAAAAAATGATGCCATTGCCAATCAGATGCTTTCCAGATGGTATTGCATGGTGGATCAAAATCTGGCAGTACTTTACTGCGTTCATAGTTTCATCAATTTTGACAAGCTTTCCAACACCACTGGTTGAAATGCAGCCCCAAACCATGACAGAGCCTTCACTGTGTTTTACAAATGGCTGTAGTAACTCATTGTTGTACCTCTCTCCTGACATCCTCATACATATTGATGATAATTTGAAGTAAAAATTTCAAATTTGGATTCATCACTCCATCAGACCTGTTGTCACTGATTTTCAGTCCTTGTGCAATTTGGTATACCTCAGCCTCTTCTCTTCATTTCCTTTCCTTAAGAATGGCTTCTTCACAGCCACCCTTCCACTGAGACCGTTTCTGATGAAGCTTCAGTGAACAGTAGTTGAATCAGTTGAAGGGTCAGATGCATCTCTCAGGACATGACTTTCAGATACTGTTTATATGCTGTAAATAAATTTTTAGGAAATTTTTAAGAAATCAAGCTGTTACTATTCACATGTCTTGATGCATGCTCAATAATCCAGGTAAGGAAATCCCAGAAAGCTGAATCTGTTCATCTGGCCGTAGCGTTTTTAGTGGGAGAAACGTTTCGTCACTATCCAAGTGACTTCTTCAGTCTCAGCTGACTGTAGGTTTCCCCAACCTTATAAACAGCACATTTGCATAATGACCGAAACCAGCACCACTGACTAACAATGGGCCACGAGGTCCGTTTCATGATCATTAATATGCAAATTGTCATGACCATTGATCAATGGCCATGACTGAAGAAGTCACTTGGATAGTGACGAAACGTTTCTCCCACTGAAAACGCTACGTCCAGATGAACAGATTCAGCTTTCTGGGGTTACTATTCAGTTTCTGAACAGACATCTACAGGTGCCTCCATAGCATCAAACTTTTTGCTCACACTGAAAAAGCAAAAAAAAAGAAAGAAACCAACAACAAAAAGCCCAAGTGTCCTTCTAGTTATTTTTTTCATTAACAAAACACAACTGTATCTAAAAGGATTCAATGTGTTGTTGAACTTATCTTTTTCTGTCCTCTGTCATCAGCTTCTTCTGTTTGACTGTGAAAAACAAAAAATCAAATCACGACATGACCATTTAGTTGCCTTGACTTGTTTTTCACAGACATGCTCTTGGACCTCAGTGACATTCTGCAGGTAAGTTTCAACAACTATGTCTGTAACGGATGATTTTCTCGAATTATCAGTGACTTCTTTGTTCTACACAACAAAAAAAACGTGACAAATGTCCACCTTTACGCAAATGAAAGTAGTGAACCAATTATTTTTAAAAGATTAACTAATTGGTGCAACTCTGCTAAAACCCTTTTTTAATCAGACCACTTTTTCATTTATTCTTTCATGAAATCTGCAGTAAATCACAATTAAACAGCTATTATAATGAAATAACTTCTCCAGACTTGAATGAAAATGTTATCTTTCTCATTTTGATGTATCTTGAGGCCCAGGCCTGTTACACTTAAACACACTACCTCCTACCACTGCTCCCTGGTGCACGTCTGCCTAGCTGCTTCTGCATTCAGACTTTCACCCATGTAATTAAACCTTACTCGTCTGTATGTGTATAAATTTAGAAAGCCCTCCATTTGTCTGCATATTTAATGGCAGCCGATTCACAGTGAGTCAGGGGTGTGGTGTTGGTGAGGATGGGACATTTCTCAGAGTCACAGCTGGTCAGGGGCTTTTATTTTTATGCACCCAGCTGTCCTGGAGGAGGTGGCCACCCCTCCCCCCAGCACGCACACCCTGGCATTTGGGGGTTGGGAATGGATTTGTAGTGGATTTTAGGTGGGTGGGGTTGTGGGGTTATAATGCTGAAAGATGTGGCTGCTGCTGCTGGGGCTGTAGGGTGGGTTATACTCTACCAATCACTTTTTATGGATCCACACCCAGGCCACTTGGTCTTCCTAGCATTGTTTGGATGAATGGTCAGCTTTGTGCATCTCAGCCTGTTTTCACAAAGCTGCTTAAATGGAGGGGCTCTATTGATGAGGGTTTGATCAATACCAGCTGCTTTTGTATCCAGCTGACATTATGGAAGCTTAGCATGTTAGTCATTAATTGAGTGGCTCAGATGTTTCATTCACATGAGATCCATATCTTTGCACACATGCAGAGTTTTGTGCAACAGGTGCACTGGGTAGTGACCTCGAAGAGAATCCAGCACACTATTTAGATGCTGTGTCAGTCTTTTAGGGATGGGGGAGTGTCACCAAACCAGAAATTTGCCAGTTGGTAGTAACTTGAAATTAAACCATTACTCATACCAATAAAGGTTATCTATCAAAAACGAATGTATTTTAATATAGATTTTACTGCTCTGGGACATTGTTAGCTATTCTTGATTTTGGCCCTCTATATTTTGACCCTGATTATTGGTTTTCAGAATTTAGGGCTCATGTCAGTACAAAGTACCAGCTCTTGTTCTTTAGTTAGGGGTCTTGTCAGGCCACAGGGAAGCTGAGGAAGATGTTCCTTGTAGTACTTTTTAGGCTGCTGTGTGTTGGCAGCAGTAGATGCCTAAGGGAAGCTGTTTATTGTCTTATAGTTCGGCTGCCAAACTTTTATTAAACATAGAACATTTCACTCCCAGATCTTCGTTAACAAATGGTTTGGCAGCATTAAACAAACTTACCATTTTCCTTTTTCTACTGTTTGCAGTGTAAAGATATGTAGACCTGCTGACAGCAGCTGTTTGCCTTTGTAGTTTCCAGCTTTATGAAAGAGTTGTTTATGCTCAGGCTTGTGAATGGAGCTGCCTTCAGTCATACGAACCACATCAGGAGTTCTTTAATTAAAAGCTGTTCCCCTCTAAAGCCTCAATCACTGTGTCCACCTGTTGAACTGTGACGTATCAGGTAACCATGCAGTAGTTTTGATTGTAGGGTGTTGTGAGTTGACCCTTGACTCAGAAAGTTTGACTTAATCCTTTGATGGAGAGTTTATGTACTACTCAGGTTTCTCAAATTCAACCACTGCTGACACTTTAAAGTCTCAAGTGTGACTCAAATATAATGTTCACCTGGCTAATATAACGTTCACTAAAGAGAAGTGTTCACACATCTGTAATTACTTTTTAATTACAGTGGGGGAAATAATTGTTGATCCGCTGCTGAATTTGTACGTTTTCTCACTTACAAAGAAACAGTCTCTAATTTTTGTGGTAGTTTCATTTTGGAGAGAGACAGAATATCAACCACAAATCCAGAAAAAACACATTACATAAAAGTTATAAATTGATTTGAAATAAGTGTTTGATCCCCTACCAGCCAGCCGGAATTCTGGCTCCTACAGATTGGCTGTGTGCTCATGTGACACACAGATTACAATCAATCAATTAATCAATCAATCAGTCAATCAATTACAGATACTCCTGATCTCATCTCGTCATGTGTATAAAGCACACCTGTCCACAGAATCAATTTCTTCCATTCCAATCTCTCCACCACCATGGGCAAGACCAAAGAGCTGTCAAAGGACGTCAAGGACAAGATTGTAGACCTGCACAAGGATGGAATGGGCTACAAGACCATCAGCAAGAAGCTTGGTGAGAAAGTGAAAACTTCTGGTGCGATTATTCTGAAATGGAAGAAATATAAAATGACCTTCAGTCGCCCTCGGTCTGGAGCTTCATGTAAGATCTTGCCTCATGGGATGAGAATGACTATGAGAAAGGTGGTGGATCATCCCAAAACTACACAGGAGGAGCTTGTTAATGATCTGAGGGCAGTTGGGACCACAGTCACCAAGAACACCATTGGTAACACACTAGACTGTAATGGATGAAATCTTGCAGCAGCTG